>JANHGO010000044.1:27315084-27335425 GCA_024606505.1 Aquila spilogaster | reverse complement strand
ACACTGTGAGATAGATACATAAAATAGACAATACCACATTCTAACTGCCTGCTTAAGAAGCATGCTTAGGGCTTTCTAACTTTCCAAATTTCAAGCCTGCAAGGGTCAGAGCATTCACAGGAGGTGTTGGGAGTCTGTTCTGGAATGGTCCAACAAGATATTGAGCATCTTCATCTCAAGAAGAATTGAAGAAATCAGTGTGTCATAGGAGCATATCCTCCCAAATGCCCATGGGCCAGTGTAAGGCCCTCTGTAGTTAGTGGGAGCCTATCCATTCATTTAATAGGTGCTGGGTTGTGCTTTAGGGAAAAATCCAGATAAGTAATTCTCCTGCTGCTTATTTCCCTCTTATTTTTTTTTGCTAGGCCGGGAATGCTCAGTGCCAATAGATCTGCTTCACTGGAGTCAGTTCCTTTTTCTTCATTCACTCCCTTTCCTCTGTTTAAAAGCAAGGGCACTTTTGTTTTTCCCATTTTCCAAAAAATAAAATAATTTTTAAAAATTTGTCCAAACAGCAATGTCAGATCTAGCAATGCACTTAAGTGAGTTTGGTTCTGAGCGTGCAAGTGTTGCAAGTGACTTCAAATGTATGACTAGGCTAACTGCAAGTACCAATGTTGTTTGCTGGATCATGATCAAAATCCTCAGCTTTTTCTTAGATGAATCCATTGCTTTTTACATCCTTAAAGCTGTATGCATACATTGAGCATTACCCTTCCGTCTCTTTGCAAAACCTTTAGGAATTTCACTAGAGGTTTTGTACAGGCAAGAGTGAAAGAATCATACCTATTATTTATTAGCTTTCCTTAAATCCTGTGAATATGAGCCACTATTCTTAAAGATGGAAAAACTGAGGCTCAGACTTACCTGAAGCGATAAGAACAGAAACTAGGCAAATTCATTTTATTATTTGTTCATTACTTGTTGCAAAAATACTAGTTATCAATAATAATATTATTTCACTATCAGAACAATAATTATTAAGGCAAGTGACTTTTGCAAGATACTCTTGAAAGTGTACAAGAAATGTTCCTGTAATCTTATCCCTTTAAGATCAGGAAAGAGTCTCTCCAAAGGTTTACTTACATTGAGTAATCTCACTTGTAACAGCTACAGAAACAGGGCCCAGAATCAATGACATTTCCATCTCCAGAGATTTCATAGAGAAACCACTTCTCTTATTGGTGCTTTGTGGCCTCATGACCTGACAGATGACAAACAAAATACTTTATTGAAATTTCTACCACTGCCTCATGCCCTACAGGTCTGTAGATACTCTGTTATCTACACAACTAACCTGGAACAAAAGAAGAAATTAATTCAAGTTTTACTCTGTAACTTTAAAAACAACATCCAATATAAAACCACGTCTTCAACTGGTCTTAAGTGAAGTTGATGAGGTTACATTACATTACTTGAAAACACTCAAAGATCTCAGTATTTAATGTGAGACTATCATTCTGGTTTAGCGTTACTGGGATGCATTTCCCGCAGAAAAGACCTACTAAGGCTTTCTTTCATCCATCATTCTTTCTCAGGTTGAAGGATGTCTGAATGTCTCTCCCTGCAGCTTTGGAACTGGAGGGACTGGGACTTGATCCTAAATGCAGTGCACGTAGCATCCAAAGGCTAGTCACTGCATTCTTGAGGGTGTTCAGGATATAGGAGAAAGCAATTGTGTTTTGACTCAGAACACTTGAAGGAGGAAACACTGACTATTTAGTATTTTCAAGCAAGAACAACGATTGAAAAGACCTTTCTCTAACCTTTACACTGCCTGCTCCTGTCCCCTGTCCTAAACCCCTACTTTGAAAGAGCGAGCAAAGACAAGACAACTAGCAATTGTAATAGAGAACACAACAAAGCCACAACAACTAGAGATTTGAGGTGGCAAATCCACACACACATAAAGCATAATTACACGCAAATTCTTTAATGGAAAATAGAATAAAACCACCTTAGAAAAAGTTACAAATCTCTTCCTGTTGATTTCAATATTTTTATGGAGGTATGCAGTCACTGACAGAGGAGTAGACTCTACTTTTTGCCTTTGTGAGAAAACAATATACATCTGTGGTAAAACTGTGCCCAAAACAATGATTTTGAACAGTCAACTACCAGGCAGTTTCAGCAGCAATGAGTATTTGCTCACAAAGCTGAAAGTACATCTTAAGATCTGCAGTTACCATAAAACAGGGAGGGAACAAGTTTTGAAACTGAGGTAAACTAATTATGAGCAGGGACTTTTCCCATAGATGACAACTCTCCTATCATTCTTGTTCAATAAAAATTTACTCTGAAGACATAAAGACAGTTTTTCTGATGATGATGACAACAGGTGCTGATAGCATCATTACTAAATGGACTGTAAACATATACCATTTAGTCTTTGAAGGAAGAAGTTGTAGTCCCTCAAATCTAAGGAAGAGAAACAAGCCTCTTAAGAAGCCATTCCTGCAAAATGCTGAATCCCTAAAGAACATACAACACTTGGAAAAAAAATTCAGTTAATCACTTGCTTTTTAGTCTATACAGTCATTGGCAATGGGATTTCCCCTGATCTTGCCACGTAGAAATCGTCCTTCTCCCAAACAAAATCCATAGAGGGTGGCCTGTCCAATCACTGTTTAAAGGTGATAAAAATTACTCTGCTTTGGATTCAATTACTTATGTATGATGAAGATGAATAGAAAAGTTTACACTGGCAAAGAGAAGGGCAGAATTTGGCCAATGAGCTTTATTACAGAATAGCAGAACATATTCAAAATTGAAAACATTAGCATTTTAAATAGAAGTCAACAGAACAGAAGGGAAAATTCTTCAGGTCTGTTGAAAGGTTCCAATTCTATGATCCTTTTCTGTTCTTTTCAGCATGAGTCATCTGAACATGTTTAACAAGAACAAATGATCAAGACCCAGCAGAAAACACAAACATAGAATTTCAGCATGTTTCACAAACCTTTATGCATCCAACTTTGCAATAACAAATAGTCCTACTCATCACACCAAGACTTCTGGCAGGAATATTATTACTCACATTATACAGGATTGGATCCACGTAACATTTTCTAATACAATGGCAGAGTGTCATTTTTTTTGTATTTAACTTTACAGAACACCATGTGCAGAACAATGTCCATCTTCAAGATTTATTTGAAATTACTTTTGCTTCACAACTTCAATTAAGTCAGTGAAATTACACTAAGGAGAATTTGCCCCTTTCTTTTCCTATACTTTTAAAGTGCATAAATATTTAGAAATAGTCCTAAAACAAAACTCTGGGGCCTGATCTCTGACAGTCCGTATCTTTATAAGCTCAAGACCTAACACTAATCTCTCTCTTAATACTAAGCTAACAAAGATGCAGATTTGAACTAAACAGATCTTCAGGCCAGAAAGGTGTTTCACATTTCGAGCTGATTTAAGCTAACTTCCAATCATCAAGTACAGACATTAACTTCTTCTGAAACAATGCTAAACTATGGAATCCAAATTACAATGCTTTGTAAGTAATCCAAGAGTAATCCAACACTATTCTATACTATGACATCTTCTGTCTAAACTAGGTAGCTTCTGGATTTTATGAATATTGCCAATTTCAGTAGACAAAGAATATTCCTGTAAGGTTAAAGAGAGAAGGCACTGAAAAAGGGGCCAGGGCTAGTTCTAATGCTAATTTATTTTGCTTTGTAAACTAGTTGTGAGGTCTGATGGTGGAAGTTTTTTTCCTTTCCTGGGCTACATTGTCTGAGGTTTTGAGGCCTATCTGTCATATTGAGGCAACAGACCCTTTTAACACTTCACTTTGCTTTGATATGCAGTCTTGTCTCTTCCTTCTCCCTCTTTTCTTCAGGAGTTATATTGCCGGAAAGGGTGATGATTTTCACAGCAAATAAAGAGGCCTTCTCCTAGCTTTATTGTCTTCAGAAGAAATGCTCTGCGAATTTTATGACCAATGGGAAAGCTGTTCCCTTCCCCCAACTCAAAACTTGGCCAGTCACAAAAATTGCTAGAGTGGGTGTGATAGAACAGGGTTGTTAAAACTGTTTCTCATGAAAAGTTTTCCAAGTCTGAAATGTCTTATTTCTTATTACTCCAAAGACACTCTTCAATAGTCACTACTTGCAAAATAGGTTTTTGACAAAACTCACTGTTCTTAAATAGCTCATTAAAACCAGGAAATCCACTCCCCCAACACAAAGGCAGTCATACTGCAAAGGTAGTTGCTTCAAAGCTCTTTTGTTTCATTTTTCTTCCACCCAACTACTAATAACCTCTTCAACCATTTGCAATTCCATAGTATAACTGTCCATGACAGAACACATTTCCAATAAAACTGACACTATATTGCTGATTAAAATGATAATCTGTCACTAACAAAAGATTAAGATTGTAGAAAGTTAAATGTTGGTAATTTCACTCACCTAAGTGAGTAAAATATGCAGGATTTGACTAAAGAATTGGATTAAAATATTAACTTTTATCATTGCATCATTAAATTCTGCCATTATCTCCTAAAGAAGTCTGAGAAGTGAAGAACATCCTTCTGCTGTCTCTGGGGTGAATCCATTAGTGCTACCTCAAATTTTACTCAGGTAATATTCCTCCTTGAAATAAAACGCATCACTGTAAATAAAACCAGTAGAAGGTCTGCAAGACTTGGCTTAGAATGCAGTAGAGTGGATCTACTCCATCTAACAGATGGAATTTAGAGGCTAAAATCCCAAAGTGTTTAGTGATAGGTTTTGTTGGAGCTGTTTGTTAACTTTGGCAAATAAAAGAAAAGTGTACTTTGCGTTTGAAAGGAAATGCCATATGCAGACTAATTCCAGCCCAGCATCCAACAAAGGCATTAGGAAGACTCTCACTGACATGAATGAGAGTCTGGCTAAAGGCCTAACAGACTAAACCATGACTCTGCCAGAACTAAAAGTATCCTCTCAGAAAACCCTGGAGGATCGCAGCTCCCTTTGTCTGTTGTCTCTCACTGAGGGTATTACTCTACACAAAAAAATCAAATTATTAATGACAAGATTTATGTGACAAATCATAGAGAATTTTTCTCAGATTGTTGTTGACTTTTAGGAAGAAAATGTTCTAATTTTGCTTTTCCACTTTTAAAATTATTCTCTTAACTTACTTGAAGGAAAGAAATTAGATGTGAAAGCTCCCAATCTTCCTTCAAAAAGAAACTAGATATTATCATCCCTACTAAAAATAAACTGAAAGCTACTCATATGAAAAGAAAAGATTTTATGGGAGAAAGTTCTGTTTTCCATATACATTTAATTTCTTCTTCAGTTTAAAAAGCAAAAAACCCAACCCTCTCCTACTCAGATAATAAGGGTTTCAGCAGTTAAAACCAGAAACAGAAAGGTTTATCTTGAAGTTTACCACCTTGTTTTGGCAATAGAAGAACATTTGATATTTGTCTATGGCTTCTGAATAAGAATAGAGTTCAAGATAACTTGTTGCTCTTTTGTGTACTGCATCTTAACAACACAAAGGAGACTAAGGAAACATTTTAAACATTTTTGTCCCATAGAATGACCCCAAATTTTCATTTAAAGAGGAAAAAAACCTAACCAAACCACCAGCTACAGAGATGAAAAGTTAAAAAATATCAAGTGAGGCATTAAAGCACCACAGGTGACCATATGTTAAACAAACAATTTACACTTCGAATGAATGAAAACAAATGTCCTAGTATTTTTGTCGACTGAACTGAGTAACTGCTGTTCTTTAGAGACTCTAAAATTCTTACCATAATGTTGTAAAATTAACAGCACTTTTCACTTGATTATCAGTGTAAACATAATCGGGCTAATTCTGCTTTCACTACAGTTTCATAATGATAGAAATGCTACTGAAATGAGAATGTCCTATATATCTACCCCAGCCAAGCACAGCACAGAACCTTCACAGGGAAGTTAACAGATTTGAGTCAAAGTGGTTCTGGCTGCACGGATTGAGCAGAAACCCCAGTGTAAGGAACAAACACAAACATACACACACCTATTTTCCCTGTTGAAATATTCCAAGTAAACAGGCTGATGGTGTCAAGACAGTTAGAAAATAGCCATAGCATTGTAAACTCACTATTAATGCATAGTGCTTTCCCAGGGTTGAACACCATGGAGCATGGGAGGTGAAGGATCAAATTCTGATGTAGACTTTGTTCCACAAGCCTGGGAAGAGTCCTAGGGAAACCCTGTCACGTAAGGTGAACCAGTTATTATCCACAACCAGAGGTGTAACAATACTTGTTTACAGCATTGCACTGACCAGGACTTCCAGTGCTAAACAACTCTGTATCTAGGATCTATACAAACAGTACAAAAAGGATCAGAGCCTGAAGAACCTTCTAATGCAGACAATACTTTGGTGAGCCAAAAATTCTTACAAGTAGCAAAGTACTGACTGTCAAATGCTAGAAGAGAAAAAAGTGGTATGACTCTCAAGCCATGACCATACAGTATATACCGCAAGTGGAAGGCAATATTAACTTTAAATACGTACAGCCATTACAACAAAGAGACATCACATCTCCCTCCACCAATGGAGGAAAAGACATTAACTCGTGAGACCAAATCATGAATTAAGGGAGAAAGTACTTCAAGATTCTGCTATAGCTCTGTACCCTGAGTTCTGATATTTGGGTGCTGCTTCAGCTTCAAAAGCAAAGGGAGTTGGAAGGAGGGGCTGGGGAGAAACCAGGCCTTTAACACCACTGATACGTGACACCTCTAGCTATTCTCTCCTGCGAGGGGGAAGCTGGCTGCTTTGGGGCAGTGCGCCGTGGTGATCTGCTCGGAGACTCAAATTTTACGAACTCAATCCCTGAAAATCTATTTCAGTCCTCTCCATTCAAAATTAACTGCTCTTACTAAGAGTGCAATTATTATGAGTTTGAGGAACCGATTTTTTGAGGAGTTAGGCATCCACACAATCTTTCCAGAAAAAGATCTGTAAGCAAACATGAGCTGTTGTATGAAGCTAAGCAGCATCTGCAGCAATAGCAGACTGTTAAAGGCAAAAAGCCCCAATATGCCCCAAGTTTTATGCATCATCTGAGAGAACCTGAATCTAAGGGGGCTGTTCTACTGTAGCAACCACTAAGGACACAAAGATTGACAACCTACAGTACCACAGCGGAATACACTGCAAAAAAATACCAACTAAAAATACATTCCCTGTCCCAGATAATTTAGAGTCTAAATATACACACCTGAAGAAATGTCCATATAAATATAGACCTTTCAAAAATGTATGAAGACCTTAGGCTAGGGCTCTGGGGCCTTGGTTTTAAGCAGGTGTTGATCTCTGATATATTGATTGCCTAATACGAACATTAATAACAGAGGAAAGGTGGGTAAGAAAGAAAGCATCAGTAGCCTTTCCCATTCTCAAATCTCTTTCACTACTACCAACGCATTCTGTGCTCAGAAATTATCCTGTATGGAATCCATAAAATTCCAGCTCCTTGCATCTGTGTTCACTGGCTCATGTCATTCGCCATTACCTTTTAACAACCCGGATACCGCTGAGCCATGTCTGCTTCAGTCAGCTGTACCCACAGCTGAAAGGATGCGGCAGTGCTGCTTGCAAAAGAACAGATGCTGTAGTTCTATCATTTTTCAATGTCCTTTGTAAAATATTATTGCTTTCTTTTTCTCTTTTTTATTAACTGTCATCTGCAAATCTATGTTACTATTCCCTGTGCTATTATCAAGTTGTGGATAGACTGTGCCAGACTTGAAGGAAAAACACAACCTCCAAATTGCAGTAACAATCACAATATTGTATTAATTTTTCTAGCAACAAGAAGTGAGGAACTTTGGAACATCTCAGTATTTTCTATGCAGTAAAATATCCTTCACAATTTCCCTCTGAAGCAGGTAGCAGTGTATCAGCTTTACAGACAGAGAAACAATAGCAATTCAATGCCAAGCAGGGATTGGGAGCTGGGAACAGAACCCAGGTTTCCTGGCTCCTTGTTTTAACAAAAAAGCCTTCCCTTTCCCAAATGATAACACAAGGGTGATAAAGAATATGAGAAGCAGTTTATTATCTATTTACTAAAGAGAAACCCAAAATCTGATGGTATGAACCTCGCGTTGTAAATCAAGACCGAGTCAAGGCAGTTACTCTGGGTAAGTGCATAGAGAATCAGGCCTAAAATACCCACAAAGATATTTTCAAATGTAAAGCCAGATATTTTGTGTTACTAAAGTTAAAAAATTCTAGCTTGAAGCAATGTGTTCTTCTTTCAAAACAGGTAAAACAAGAACAAGAGAGAAGTACCGAGTGGTTTACACAGATCATCAGAGATTAGAATTAGAGAAGGAATTTCATTACAACAGATACATTACAATCAGGAGGAAGTCTGAACTTGCTGCAAACCTAAGACTTTCCGAGAGACAGGTAGAGTATGGATCACCCATTCAGGATTTCCTTTGAATTTATTATTGCTGATGAGGAGATAACCATACTGGTTAAGAACACAAAAATGCCAATGCTTCTAGTAACCAAACAATGCAACTGGGTTCCCTTTGCAGTGTAGGAACTCAGACTATCCAGCTGAACGGCCTGACAGCCTTGTTCACACTCATTTCTAAACATCCCATCAGCACTACTTCAGCTCTTGTCAGGCAGCTGTGCAACAACACAGAAAAAACAAACACCAGTCTTACATCAGTCCTGTTCTGAGAAACAAGAGTTTAAAAATATCAGCAAAATCCTGCCCAGATTTCTCTCTGGTTTACTGGGGTAGTGGTAGCAGGGAGAAATTTTTGCAGAAATTTCTAAAGCAGAAGTCCTGGTTCTGCTGAAGTCAATGGGAATTCTATAACCAATTTCAATAAGGTCAGTCTTAGCAGAGAATGGAAGTGACGAGCTCAAGTATGTTCAGGACACTTGAAGGTGTTTGTGTCTTTGGCTACCTTTTACCTTTTGTTAAAAGATTTCCTACATACTTGCTACTCCTTTCTCCTGCCCCTATTTCCTCCAAATTCTAATTCTATTCCCGCAACATAAATCAAAACAAAATCATTTCTGGTCAAAAGATATATACAATTTGCTCTGGAACCACTCTGTGCCATGTTCTTCAATCATGCAATTGTAACACCTGTGCCAGCCCCTATCAAAGCAAAGCAGGTACATGGCCTCTAGCTCTCAAGTGCTTCAGCTGGCTGATGCAAACCACCAAGATGCCAAGCTAGATCTCCCACAAAGACACTCACAACATGGGCTGAGCATATGTTTCGTCCCATTTTACATGGGAGTTTCTTGATGCAGTACACTGAAGTAAGCAGTGAAACATAAAATTAAAAGCTTTACTGAAGGATGTCCCTGAATAGATTTCAGGACAAAATATGCTCATTTGTTGCCTTTTCCATTACAGCAAACGATCACAGCACTGTTTTCTCAGTTATTATTCAGTATCATTCACTGGAGATTATGCCTGATTCACCATTGTTTTATGGGCTCTACTCAGCAGGGATAGGCTAAAATCCACCTAGTTGTAGCACTGTTCATCAACCTTGAACTCGTCTTACAACAGCGCACGCTGAAAGAGCTTACAGAAATGGAGAAGCAAATACCCGTTTTGCAAATATTTCTCAATCTGTTGCTGAATACAAGTATATAATTATTGAAAATTAAAATTATTTTAACCAGGTATAAAAAAATACATTATGTGTCTTTTTGCTGGCTGTTGAAACCTTAATAACTTGACTTCATTATGCTGAATTTAAAAATTATGACCCTGCTTCTGTAACCGACCAAAAATATTTACTTGAAAATTCCTAGTTCAGTGATAATTCCTGATCAACCTTTTTGTTAGTATATTTGAAGTGGTGATACAAAAAAGACGTGATACATTTCTTTGACATATATTGGGGAAATGTGGCAACAGTTTTTCCAATATTTGCTCTTCTTCATCATCCACCTATGTCATGAATGAAATTAATTCCTGTGCATCAAGTTCACATCTCTGAAGTCACTTTTGAAAATGTAAGATTAAGAAATACCTGATCTATACTCCCACTACTACCCTTTCACACAAATTAAACAACCCCATCATATGAATACAACTGAACACACACTGTCCTATCCCAAGTTCCACTGCACTCAGCCTAAAACATGAAATCATTTTCTGGAAAGCCTTTTTTCCTGGCTATGCCAAAATACCATCCAGGACACTGGAAGAAATACCTCAAGACAAAAGAACAATTGTTTAAGCAAGGAGGGAAAGATGTAATATCTAATGAAGAAGAAAAAAAAAAAGGCAAAACAAAGCATTGCTAATATAGGAAGGATACAGAAATAAAGGAGTTGACAAGGACAAGAAAGAAGAGAGAAAATTAGACTTCAGGGCAAGAGTTACTCACACAACTGAACAGTGGAAAAAAACAATACTGAAAGGAAGGAGGGCAACAGGTGAAGAACAAGTCAGACAGATGCAACTGACCATGTTAGCTTTTAGTCTAACATTACAGATTGGTATTTATTTTTAGTCATTTGATAATTGGCTTATGACCTCAAAGTGCCTACTAAAATTCTCTCTGGATCACTGCTGCAGGTCTGCATCCCTTGTTTAGTAACAAACCAGAATAAAAACCTAAATTCAAAGGCAAGTTAGAACACTGAAGCCAGAAGGTAATTCTGAAACAGACGTTAGTTTGGTTTTTAGACTATTTCATCTTTTCATGCATTTTGGCAAATGCACGGGTGAAACTAGATTACCTCAATACAATCAGAATGCAAGAGATCTGAGAGTATTTGAGACTGATTTAATGGAACATAATTTCGTACTGAAATGGTATTCCAGAAACTAAGACAACAAAATGAACTGCCAAATGTCTCAGATGATAGCCTGGGACTTAAGAGACCTAGTTCAAATTTCCACAAGCTTTACATGTATCTGAATTCTTCAACTGTAAAATGGTAATAATAACGCCTCAAGTATAAGGACACCAAGACTGTCAGAGTTAAGATGTTTTAAGTGGGACTTAACTTAAGATGTTTTGTGGGACTTAACCAGTGGTTTTCTTTTAAAACACAACCTAGTAGCTGCAGATGTTATCACCTTTTACTGTTTTACCTCCTTTCTGACCATCATTCTCTTTCCCTTTCTAGCTTCTAGCAAAGGATAACTAAAGAAATAAGTATTTCTCAGCAAACCATTCATTTTTCTTTGGGTTATAGAAAATGGTGACAAAAGTGTTTCCTTTGCCATCTGAACACCATCAAGAAAACACAACATATCTGGATGAGGTAGCTTGACTTACTACACTGCCTAGACATAATACAGAGCCACTTCCAAGAATAAATAGCTGTCATGAACCACTTTAAATCCAACATTGGGGATTCAGGTCCAAAGACATTTCTGTTGCCATAGAACATTCACCCTTTCACACCTGAACAAGTTCTGCTGTATTTTCAGTTGACCATTACTCATCAACTTCATCTCACATCCTCACTTTTTCCATCCCAGTCAAAAGCCATATACTCTTCACCAGTTACTTCATTGCTTCCCAAAGGTGACTGCATTTCTGTGATAGAACAATGACTATGGTATAAAGCAGTGGACTGTGCAGGAAGCAGCAGCAGATTCTGGCTCCATCTACAAATGCAAGAAAAGGCACTTAGCTATTAAGGCACCACTTATACAATATTTTGAAGTAATGTTGTGTACTAAGAGTAGTGCACTGGTGAAATTATGCTCAGAAGTGCTATATCCATTGGTTTACACATTGGAGCTAACCAATTAGTGTGCAGCATCCAAACAGGAAAGCTTTTGTGCCTCAGTTTATAGGCCAGTAACAGGTTTTGACTTGCTCTGACTTGTGCATATAGTTTTCAACGTAAAGATACTCTCAGATTCTTTTGGCCATCACTATGACACATGAGACTCTGTTCTGTTAGATTTTGTACCAAAAAAAAAAAAAAAAAAATCAAAGCTCATTCCATAAAGAAATACCTCCTAAAACTAACACTGAAAAACTCTTTATATCAAGCTATTAATGAATATTTTATTACCAGGTAGGAAAGATTACCTGTATGAAAAACAAGCAAACAGCTCTGTTGTCTCAGTTTGCCACTGCCTTTCTCACTGGTCCTCATGCAATTGATTTTACCTATGACCCTTGACTATATACATAAAGGACCACATTGCATTCTATTAGCAACTGAAAAAAATGTTCCTCTGCTCCTCTGCAGGTGAAAATCTGGTTCCAGAATCGCAGAGCCAAAGAAAGAAAATTAATGAAGAAGAAAATGACTCATTTTGATGGCAGCAATCTTGGCTCTATGCAGAGTGACTCTGGTTCAGTGAGCCCGATGCCAGTTCCTGACCAACAGACTCATTCAGAAATGCCCAGTTCTTTATTCCCACCTCCACCTCCTCCACCTCCACTTCCCATGAATGGTTTGCAGCACAACGGGAACCTGCAGCAGGTAGTGGCCTCTCAGTAAGGCTGCCTGAAGAGCTATTGCATAACGAACACTATAAACTACCAGTACATGGAGCACTACAGTATGAAAGAGAGAGGACAGCTGTAGCTGTTTTGCAGGAGTCCCCAGCATGACACAGTTCTGTGCACATAAGCTTCAAGTACAGTAAATCAAGAGCCACTTGCCAGGTCTGCAGGATAGCGCAAGTTCCCAAGGGCAATGGAAACGGCTGTGTGCCAAGAGTCCTAGTTGCAGGGAGCCTCTGCAAGAGGATGCCATGCCGAGTCTGTGCCACAAGGCAAGCATCCCTCCAGCCATGCAGCAGGTGGGTAGGCACTGGGAGGGAGGAGAGCTGAGGACCAGATATGGCCACTTGTTACAGTACACTGCAAAGGAAAAAAAAGCACAAAATGGGCCACAGGCAATCCAACATTGCTGAGGCAGTAACGGCAGCTGTACACAAGTGCTCTGTCTGTCCCTCGCCCCTAGGTAAAAAGTATATTCCTTCTCCTTTGATCTCCACACAGGTTCCATGTACTAATCTCACTTTCATGGACTTTACACATGGATCTTGATAAATGAAAACCTGGCTTATATGTTTTGACCCAGTTGATGGAAAGCTTGGGTTGTGGTGACTGCACTCACTACATGTTAAGGGCAAAGGTCAGGGATGAGCTTTTTGGAATTTTTTGGTTTTGACAGGTATGATTTCCAATGCTCCATACACTGGTATAAACATACACTCTTCAATATTACCATCAATGTTTCAAAAGCATTCTAGAATTGTGAATCTTGGCCCAAGTTCATTTTTGATAGAACAAAAAATCAGACTCATTCTGTATCCTAAAAGAAAGAGCAAAAGGGAGGAAATCCTTTTTAAAAGTGTAGGTGTTTTAAAAAGTGACTGCATTTCATGAGACAGCATAGCCCATGGATAAAGACACAATAATTGCATTCAACTAATTTTAAATTTGGTCCAGTTTTCAGACTTATTGTGACACTAAAAAAAAAAAATCTGAGAAGCCAAATTAATGGAAGACAAAGCAAAAAAAATATTTCACTTAAATATAAGCTCTTGGCATTTTTCAAGTAGGTCTCCATTCCTGAAGTGCTGATCCCTTCCACACTAAGCAGAATTTGGTAGGTAATCAGTACTTAAGAATAATCCAGATATTTACTTCCTAAGATGACTAACAATTGGATGTGCATAACTTGTCTGTAAAAGGAAAATTTTTAAAGCACACAAGTGATTTGGGAATTTATACCCTCATTGTCAAAAGCAATTTAGAAATTTAGGATGCCTATCTTCACTAATTTTCATCATGGTGTCCTCCTAAATATCTCTGTCACTGTTGCAAATAAGACTTAGGAGCATTAAGTCATTTAGGCACTATGTTCTTGGTTTTTTTCCTTAATTATAACAAATAGAACTATTAGGTCATCAAAATGTTGGTAATGTAAAATTACTTTGTATATAAAGAACATTAAAATAAATGACTTTTTTCATAATCATTTTCCAACGTGGTATCAGCTACTCTAGCAAGTGAACACACAGATTTTCATGATTAGTCTGTTATTGAATTGTAATACCAAATTTAAAAGCAGGGTGATCATAAAAAAGCTTACAAAAAGTAGAGGAGAATGGTAAGATCAGGATGGTTCAGGGAGCTGTCAGTTTTCGCTATTTCTTAATTTTATTTATCATTTTATGGTTATGAGAAGGACTTTTACTAAATAAGAGTAAAATTCCAACTTTAAATGGACACGTATCTACATTGTAAAATTCCCACTCTTTCCTTTCACACTGCTGCTCCATTTGCTGGCAAAAGCAGTTTGAAGCTTTGCATAGCTAACACAGATGAGATGAAGAAACTGCAATTCAAAGTTCAGCAACAGAAAGACTCCTGCTGATTTCCACATATTATGAAGAGCGGAACATGACAAACAGCATGTGGGAACAAAAGTGATTTACCATCCATATTGATGAACATGGCAACCAGACCAAAACACTGGTCTCCCAAAAGAGACATCCTACTGGATGTGTCCAAAAGGGAAATCTATTGGAAATACACAGAACAGCCATTTTGTCTACAGAGGGAAATGCTACAGATTTTACCTACAGTTCATACACACACATACACACATATAACTTAGAGACTGAAAAAGGTTCAACAAGAGAAGCATCCTTACATTGGCCAATTAACCGGAATCATGCTTGCATACTACAGAAAAATCAATAAAAATTTTTATATTTAGACTTTCAAAAGGTAAGAATACAGAGGGAAACTTTGTCTTTTGTACTGATATACAGTAATTTAGGACCTAGTTCTAGTTAAGTGCACAGAACCCTGGCCCCAAGGTTTTGCAGGATCAAGTTCACAGCTACCTATTTTAATCACATTTCCATGACAAAGTTTAATTTTGTATTAAAACTTTTAAAAGGAAAAAGAAAAAAGTCTTTCAAGAAAGAACAGTAAGAAAAGACATATATCTGAACACAACTTCTTTCTCTTTAAAATTATTTAAACATCATTCAAAGAGAGGGGGATCTGGCAAAACGACCTGTTTTATCTTGTTTACATGTAGAAGAGCTATTGAGGAAGATAAGCGACCACTTTGAAGATCTGCCTCATTTCTGTTCCAGTTTGCTGAAAGCATGCTTGCTATAGGTTGCTATGTGTTTCCAATCAGAAGTTGTTAAGTACACAAAATAAGGCTGGATTTTATTTGCAGAAGCACATGTTCAAAGGTTAAAATTTATTGCTCCAAAAGCAGTATCTATAAACCAGGGCAATAGCTTAGAGATTATTAACCTTCTAGTTATGCCAGTGATTGTTTTAAGCAGTACAATTTTTTTGTAAAACTCACGAGCAATCTATTCAACTAAATATTTTCAATGCGCTTTAATCCTTTAAACAGTTGCCCACCAAAACCAAAAGAAAGCTAATTTTTTCTAAGAAGCTTGTGTAGTGCTGTTGCTTAGATGCGGTATTGTGTATAATTATCAATAAGAGAGACATAAAATTGGAGCCAAATCAACTGAAAGTATTTTGGTCCAACATTGTGAGTCATGAAATACTGGCACCAGTCCTCAGAATAATACTTACTTTCTTCCTAACTTTGGGTATATCTTATAACCTATCACTTCTATCACATCTAAAAACTAGGGACACTAAAGCAGAGTTGCTGTGAAGATTGATTGGTTGTTAGCAAAGTGCCTTGAAGAAGAAAAGCATACCTTAGACTACATCACAAGAATATCTAAGCCCTTAATCCTAATTGTGATTAAAAGAACGATCAAGGTATATCCCATTTTCAGAGGAATTCACTAACCTTTAAACCTCATTACCCAGCAAGAATTGTGATCTATATGGTACAAAAAGATCAAGGACAGCATAGCAAACAGGACTTTCTACAAAAACTTCACACAACTAAGCAAGAGATACAATTCAAAATGACATTTTTAAAAGAAAAACCTTCAGATATGCAGTATCTGCAATTGCTTAGGGGTTATGCAATCATTAACATACATATGAGAGAACATCAGGTATGTGCTACCTTCTAACCAAGGAGCAGATCCAAAATATATTAATTCTGGATGTTACCATAAAAATTAAAAAGCATATTCCTACTTTAGCACCCTTATTCAGTTTGCTGATGCAGCACAGGCTTACTCCAACCCAAGCTTTTACACCCAGAGTGTATGCTGAAATGACGGGTCCCTGCAAATGACTTACACAGCCAGTCACATTTTGGAACAGTACTGTATGTTACCAGTTGAACACAGTATTGTGCAAACCTCACTAGGTAAAGGAATAGGCACAGGTTTTATGATGAAAATGTTTGCCAGCTGCTTTCATACTCTAAGAGCACAAATACGTTCTTGTACATTTTGTAACAGACTCTGTTCTAAGAGGTATCACAATAAATGGAGAGGCTTAATTAAGATGCACCCTGCATGTTCTTGGTCTTCTAAGCCACGATAAAACAGTCACTCTAAGGCAGGACAGACTTCATATAGACAATAATCTCTCTTATCTGGGAGTATGAAAAAAGAGTTAAATTTGTGCAACAGAAATGCCAATGTGCCAGGAATATAAACCATGTGTATGGCAAGAATGGCAAACAGTAAAGGCAATCAATTCCTTTATTACCTCACGAAAGAGACACCCCACCAAAGAAAGTCTCAAGGACTCAATAGTGAGCACCCAATAATCCCATCCAGCTATACTCTGGTCAGCATGATTAGTTACAGTAAGTGGGAGCCCTACACTACATGACTCAGGATGGAAACCAAATAAATATCAATAAAGGATGTGCTGTTAATTTTCATGGTTCTGCTAAAAAAGAATCGATTTAACCTGGAGTTCACATGCAGGCTCTTCAACTCCTGCTGTACTAAGTCTGCTCGTTGAGCAGTAAGACGTACTCATTACTGTTAGTATTGATTTTGTAGCAGATTTTAAATTATTTAAATTTCAGAACAGTAAGACCCTCCTTTAGCTCCAGACCATTCTTTCCTGGCAGACACAACACTGATGCAGATCATACATGTAATATATTGTCACTATTTTTAATAAAATGTAAAAGTTAACATTAAGAAATGAAAGATAGGTCATTGTTACCAGCAATTAGAAAAACAGTAGTGGAATAGATGGAAGGGTAAATAAAATCACCATGCTCCCAACAAGTCACATTTCATCATTTTTCAAAAGGATTTGTTAACAACCAAAATTTCAGAGCATGGAATTAAAAATGAAACCATTGAGGAAGGCTTCATGGACAACTGACATCTTTATTTCTACTGTTGGTTTCTTATGAAAAAGAAATACACATTAGGGATGAGAGACACAAATAGTACAGAACTGAAACTTGTGATATACTCCTTTTTCTTTCTGCCCAGAAGAGCTCAGTTCAGCAAGTGAAAATAGTTCAGCTACCACCGCTCATTCAGCTCTCTAGGCTGTGCCCCATCTGTCAATACAGAGATACAATTTGGCATGTGCTAGCATTTCAAGCCCTGAAAATGACACCTAACTAGGGTGTTGCATATTAAACCAGTCCAATTAAAAAGGGTAAATAAAATTTTCAGAAGTTTTGTTTGTAGAAGCTTCAGTGAAAGGAAGAGTAGTCTCTTCAGCTGTGAGTTTTAAAATTTTAAAACCATCTGCCTTCCTTCATGACTAGTTGGATTTTTTTCCAACAGAACTGACCTCAGTTTACAGCATGCCACATACTGACTGACCTTTCCTCAAGATTTATACAGCTGACTATTAATTTTAGGAGGAATGGGTGTGCATGCAAAGCCCAGCTTGAATAAAGGGTCAATAACACCTCCGAAATACTGCATTAAAACTAATCAGCAATACACAGTTCACGAACAAACTCCTTAGCTAGCCATTCCATTG
Source organism: Aquila spilogaster (assembly GCA_024606505.1). Taxonomy (NCBI): domain Eukaryota; kingdom Metazoa; phylum Chordata; class Aves; order Accipitriformes; family Accipitridae; genus Aquila; species Aquila spilogaster. The sequence continues at coordinate 27,317,561 of JANHGO010000044.1, read as the reverse complement.
AAATTCCAAGCATGCAGTTATAAAGGTATGGGCAAGAAGCATTCCTAAGCCTGATGTTACTGATGTGTTATTAGAGTGGTCATCTGAAGGCAAGAAAACAAACATCTATTCCTATCACCTTAGCCAGAGTGGGACATGCTAAGCTCACCTGCTTTTTTCGCCTCAGAAGGAAAACCTGAGATAGGTTTCATATAATTTTCAAGCTTCAAAGATGGACAGATTTGTTTTTTCTTATCTCCATATAAAAGGAAGAGTAACTTAATGAGCACGGGTTCCTAATAAAAATTATCACAGGTATAAACACCTTTAATATAAGTTACTCTTGTACAGGCCACTTTAAATCTACCAGTAGTCCCTGAAATGTCAGTTATAATAGCCGTCATTAAAACATTTAATTGCACGTTTGTGATTATATCATTACTATTACCTGTTTTGGAAATGCTCTTTAGAACAGCACATATATGATAGTATACCATCTACATTGCCTGTACAAACAAGACTTTAATAGCTCCAATGGTTATCACCATGCTTGTTATTATTGCTAGATTTTCATCAACCACTTGTTAGAAAACTAGAAAGTTTTCTTCCCCAAAGATCTCAAAGTACATTTAATTTTACACACATATAACTTTACTTCAACAAACACTGAGGCAAGTCTTGCGGACACTGGCTAAGCAGATAAATTATACATAGCATTTTAACAGGTAGAGAAAAAAAAAAAAAAAAAGGAAAATTATAACCTTGGAGTTAGTCTGGCAATCCATCTCTCTGAACTATGCCAAAGAGCATAGCGCTCTTGCTGCCAATACCACACAGATCTTTCCTGTTCTGCCTTTATCACCCACTGCAGAAAACGGTATAATTACAAACCTCCGTATGGATGAGATTTCTGGATCTAGCCCACTACCTCAGAACTACTTTCACTTTCCCACCACACCAGAAAGTCAGGAGAGGGCCCATGATAACACGACAGTTCCACAAACACTTTACACAGGCATAGGCCCCACACTAGCCCTTCCTCTACCACCAGCAACTCACTGCCATCCCCTCACAGTGCAAATACGGACAAGGCAAGGGCAGTTCACTTTTTTCCTCCTCCTTTTTTTTTCTTTTTTTTTTTTTTTTTTTCTCTGACAGCAATGCCCACCGAAAGTGTTCCTGGAACTACAGTGTAAATTACTGCTATACACTGAAGATGCAGTTGTCCTGTGGCTCTGAAGCTACTGACATGCCAGACCTGGGCAGAAAGGACACATCTGTGGCCAAGAAATGACTCTTGGGAAGGCAAACTCAGATTAACAGTCAATTAGCTCTCAAAAAACATCAACCCCAAAATTTTGGTAGCCTCAAACTACTAGACTACATGCAAAGGTATTGTTCCTTTTTAATACATCCACATGGTTCCATTAAACAAAACGGGAGGCCTAAGAGTCAGGGTGAAGATCATTTGAATGTTGCCATTTTAGTTATCTTATTCTCACTTTGGTGTTAAAAATCAGCAGTCCTACCCAGCAATCTTATCCTGCTATGTAAATCTTTTTAAACAAAATGCTTTATTCAAAGCTTACTATTGTTAGTCGATATCAAATCAGTGTAGCAATTTGCCATCAGTGTATCTTGATCTAATTACGTTCTGGAAAGAATCGAAATAGATCTAAAGAAAATTCAGATAATGGAACAGGCAAAACAAGAAAGGGAAAGGAGGAGCATAAACAAAAGATAAAAGAAGAACAAAGGATAAAGCTCCAAGATACAAAAAATAGGATTAGGTGATACTGAAATTGTGGGGGGTATGTGCAGAGGCATCCCACAAAGAAAGAGGAAGACCAGGGATTAAAAATGTTACCATCATCTAATGCATTCTATGAAATCAAATGTCATTCACAGAGATGTGAAAATGGTGTGCTTAGAAGTTGAACAATGTGTCTGATCTGAAATCTATGAGCAACCAATGTTCATTTGTACTATGTCAATGGATTTCAAATACAGTCAATGGAGACAAAACTTCACCCTCCTTTGGATCTCCCTATGACCGACAGCTCTGTGTCACTTTTAGTAATACATTGCAATTTAACTGCTGGCATAATGCTTACAAATAGGCCAAAGATTCCAAGGATACTTCCAGTATAGGAAACATGTCTTGTTTAATTTGGATGATATTCAGTGGAGTTCTTTGTTCTTTTTAGTGCACATCAGTACTAAAAAGTCTGTGGGCTCTCAAAAATTGTATTACAATTCCTTTTCCTTCCAGATGAAGGGAACAAGAGTGTCTTCTGAATTTTTTTTAATGTCTATTTTTATAAGACATTACAGAATTAATTACTGAGGTAATCTAATTAAGGCCTTCTAATTACAGAAGGCCTTACTTTTTCCATGTCCTATCCCATGGTGCAACTTTCCTCAACATTCTCAGGATCCCAAGGATTAACAAAGAAATCCGTAAATATAGCAAAACCTTTATAATTCACTTTGCTACA
>JANHGO010000044.1:27275665-27314984 GCA_024606505.1 Aquila spilogaster | reverse complement strand
GTACCGTTAGTGCACAGCAGGTCTCCCCCACCAGCCAAAGGCACAGCTCTTACGAATGGATGAGGAAAACCGTGCAATCCACTTCTACAGGTATGAGGGCAGTGAGGCTATGCTGAGAAGAGATTTCCCTTTTTTGGGTGGTTGGTTTTGGTTTCTGTTGTTTTGTTGTTGTATTTTTTTTGCCAGGTTCCATGCGTTTTAACAGCAAGAAGATTTGAATGAGACTCTTGGTAGTAGTAAAATATTGGTTCAATTTTTGGATGCTGTTTTTGATCACCTGATGATTCCTTATATTTCTTCCTTGACATCCATAGCTCAGGCAAATAAAAAGCAATGTCCTTTGACAGTATTTTCATTTGAGAATACGTTTTTTGAAAGTTACATCAAATAATTGTTTTTAGTAGGAATCCAATAGATTTAAAGAAGTATGTCTGCAGAAAGAAATCATGGTGAAAGCATCAAATTTCTCCGCCACCTACGCCTTGCTTATTTTCCTTAATTTTTAGAGTAGACATGAACAGTTCAAGTAAAATATATATAGTACTGGTGTTGTAAATATCTTTGTATTAGATACAGCCCTCATAAATCTAAGAAGAGTAAAACGAAATATCTGCAGGATTAAATGCTTTAAGAACAGGAACTATAAGGAAAGACTTGCCACTCTTCATAGCAGTAACTCAAAATGCGCAGGAATATAAAGATCTTTGGTAAGACAGTAAGTTAATGGTATGACAGGTCAATCTTTGATGCATAGGAGTGGATGATTAAAATAAAATGCTTCAGTCATGTTTAACAAGTAAAAATAAGAAGTCTGAGGAAAAGATTCTCTTTGGTTGTGGGAATTAATGCAAAAAATATATACAACTATTAAGCACACCCAAAACATCTCTGTTCCTTGTATCAACAGAAAAAAAAAATGAAACAAGGAAGGGGAGAAGGAAAGGTAGAGGGGCACTGCCTGAAAAGAACAGGAACAATCTTCTATGGAAGTATGTGATCCTCTGAGGTTTTGAGCAGCTTTGACATGCACCAACACCAGAAGGAGTTAAGGATGCTCAGTACCTCCCCCAGAGATGTTCACAGTACCTCATCAGTATCACAACTCGGGGAGATTCCCTTCCTTCCAGACCTTCCTCCCTTCCCAGATCAGTTCCCACACATCTGTAAATAGTGGTTTTCAAAGCCAGTACTGAATCAAACTCTGAAGGGAAAGCAATTATTTAAATATATATTCTACATAAATGAAAGCAACTAAACAGGAAAACTGTCTTTGCTAAAATAATGCATCTAATTTGCATAGACACACTGACTCATACCTACTCCTGCTCAACGCAACTTTAGCTCATGGAGAGTCCATGGATGACACTGGGACAGTGTATGTTTTTACATTAGGTCAACAAGAATTTTGGCAAATACAAAAGACAGAGGTTGCTGAGGACTTTATTTTAAAATGTATGTCTCATAGCTGTTCTTCACTGAATGCTACTCAAAAGACAGAAGAGGGTCAGTCTTGCAAAAACTTACTGCTTAATTCTGCACAGTCCTTATTAACAGCCTTACAGTTCTGTCTTTTTGCAGAACCAGTAGGAATTTCAGTAGAGATTTTGTAAAGGAAAGAAGAATGATGTATGTTGTTTATTACCTCTTTTTAGTCACTGTGAAAAAGATATGAACTGTTGTTCCTGAAGACAGAAAAAATAAGGCTTAGACTTACCTGAAGGCACTAAAGCAAATTATAGAAATAAAAAGTATTATTTGTTCATTATGTGCTGCAAAATAATACTTATCAATAATATGATTTCACTATAGAAATGATGATTATTAAGGCAAGTAATTTTTGCAAGATGTTCTTGAAAGTCTGCAAGAAATGCTCCTCTAATTGTACCCCTTTAGAATCAGGAGAGAATCCTGCTGTAGATTTACTTACTTATATACCACTTGGCAGCAGTCTGACTTGTAACAGCAACAGAAACTTGGCCCAGAATCAATGACATTTCCATCTCCAGGGGTTTTGTGGTCATCTTCTCTTGTTGGGGCTTCATGGATTCATGACCTGAGAAAGAAGAAAGAAAAACACTTGATTGAAATTTCTCCCACTGCCTCATACCCTACATCTTCTCATACCGTTGCTTATACAATTCACCTGGAATAAAAGAAGAAATGATTTCAAGTTACATTTACTGTGTGTAATTTAAAAAACAACATCAAATACAAAACCAGGTCTTCGTCTGACATTAAGCAAAGTTCATGAGAATATGCTACTTAAAACTACTGAAAGATCTCAGTATTTAATGCGAGACTGTCTTGCTGATATAGTGGTACCGGAATGCGTTTTCCACATAAAAGACCTAATCAGGTTTTCATCCACCTTTCCTCTCTGGTTGAAGGATGCATGAACATCTTCTGCAGTTTTGGAACTGGAGGGAGTAGGACTTCCTCCATTCAGGATCTAATGCCTGGTCACAGCTTCCCTGAGGGTATTCAGGATACTGGAGAAAGCAAATGTGTTCTGACTCAGACCACTTGAATAAAGGACTGTCTGAGTATTTTCATCCAAGAACACTAGTGGAAAAAGACCCTTCCCTAACCCTTATACTGCACCTATCTGTCTCAGTTGCTAAAATACCAAGCTGAAAGGGAAAAGAAACGCACAACAACTAGCAATAGTGACAGAGGTCAGAACCATGACAACTAGAGACGGCAATTCTATGTACACAAAGCATAATCACAGGCAAATTCTTTGATGAAAAGTATAATTCCATCATTGAAGAAATTACAAATCTCCTTCTATTGATTTCTGTATTTTTACAGAGGTGTGCAGTTCCTTGCATAGGAGTAGCCTTTACTTTTAGCCTTCGTGAGAAAACAAAATACATCTGTGTAAACCTGTGCACAAAATCTAAAGTATGAAGAGGTAACTGCCAGGTAGTTTCAGCAGCAATGAGAATTAGATGAAAATAGATCTTAAGATCTGCACCTATCTAATTATTAAAAAATGAGGGAGCAAGTACAGAAACAGAAGGAAAATAATGGTAAGCAGAGACTTTTCCTGTACATCAAGTACAGGAAACACTGTAGTCGTTCAGTAAAAATTTACTCTGACAATTTTTCTGATGGTGATGACAGGTGCTGACAGTATCATTACCAAATGCTCTGTAAGTGCAGAGTATCTAGAAGAAGGAAGAAGTTATATCCTCTCAAATGTAAGAAAGAGAAGCAAAACTCTTAAGGAGTCATCCTTGCAAAATTCTGAATGCCTAAAAAACATACACCTGGAAAAAAATCCAGGTAATCACTTGCTTTTTAGTTTATACAGTCACTGGCAATGTGACTTTTCCTGACCCTGCCACATAGAAAACTGCCTACACTTTCTACAGCTTGTGTGCTTGTGCCAAACAAAACCCCACCGGGCAGCCTGTCCAGTTGTCATTCAAAGGTGACAGACATGATTCTGCTTTGGATTCAGTTATCTTCTGTACTGTGAAGATGAATAGTTTACACTAACCAAGGACAGAAGTTGTCCAATGAGCATTATTACAGAACACACCCAAAATGGAAAATTATTGCACTTTAAATACAAGTCAGCAGAACAGAGGAGAAAATCCTCTGAGTCCAATGAACATTTCTGATTCTATGATACTACTCTGTTCTTTTCACCGTGAGTCACCTGAACATGTTTAATAAGAAAAAATGATCAAGACCCAGCAGAAAATACAAATATAGAATTTCAGCATCACAAACCTCTGTGCATCTAACTTGGCAATATTTCTATTCGGATCACTGAGATTTGTGGCAGGAATGCAATTACTGACACTGTGCAGGACAGCACCCTCGTAACTTTACAGAACTTCACGTGCAGCACAGTGTCCTTCAAGACATTTATTCATTTAAATTACTTTTGTTCCACAAATTCAGTTAAGTCAGTGAAATTCCCTAGGGTGAGTTTGGACCTTTCGTTTCCTAAATTTTGAAGTGCATGAATATTTAGAAATAGCTCCCTCACATAAAAGAAAAAAAAAGAAAGGGACCACACCTCTGGGCCCTGATCTCCAGTGGTCCTTTATTATTAACTCAAAAAGCTAACTCCCTCTCTTATAACTGAGCCACCATAAAGATGCAGACATGAACAGAATGTATCTTCAGGCCAGAAAACTGTTCCACATTTGAAGCTGACTTAGACTGCCTTTCAGCCACCAAGTACAGATATCAACTCTCTCTGAAACAATATTAAGCTGTACAATTGAGATGCTGGTACTTGTAAGTAATCTGACACTATTCTGTACAAGCACATCTCCTGTCTAAATTAGGTAGCCACTGGATTTTAGGAATTATGTCAATTTAGGTAGAGGAAGGGTATTCCTGGACAGTTAAGAGGGGAGGCACTAAGAAGGGGCCAGGGACCAGTTCTCATGCTAATTTATTTTACTTTGTAAACTAGTTGTGAGGTCCGACAGTGTTGGTTTGGTTTTGTTTTTTTTCCTCCTTTCCTGGGCTACATTGTCTTTGGTTTTGAGGCCTATCTGTCATATTGAGGCAACAGACCCTCTCAACACTTCTCTTTGCTTTGATATGCAGCCTTGTCTCTTCCTTCTCCCTTTTTTCTTCAGGAGTTATATTGCCGGAAAGGGTGATGATTTTCACAGCAAATAAAGAGGCCTTCTCCTAGCTTTATTGTCTTCAGAAGAAATGCTCTGTGAATTTTATGACCAAGGGGAATGGGGAAAACTGCTCCTTTTCTCCACCCCCTCAAATCATGATTATATTTGCTGATTATATTGAATCCGGAATAACCCTGTTGAATTTTAACTTCTTTTCAAAGATTACCTTCTAAGCCTTTAGTTTACAAGGAATCTGAATATCTATACTATTGTTAGCATTACAACTATCATCTTGAACAAATATTTCAAAGCCAACAAATTGTAACTTCTAAAAAAGTAAACTTAAGTTTAATGAACGTTTTGGCCCTGCAAAATTAAGCAGGAAAATCCTGTACGTCAGAAATCAACGCGGCACAGAACTTCAAAAAACACCCTTCATTTTCTGTATTTCAAAATGTCTTGAACTATGTATACCTTCATACAAAAATACCTCAGTTTATCCTAAATGTTTGCCCAAAACTGAAGAGAACTGAAGAAAAAATATCTGATTTATTTCTGTCCTTTTTTTTCTGCTGCTAAGATGAAAGAGTCTGACATTTGTTTAGGGCTTGTAAATTCCAAACCAATTGGCTTGTGTTTCTGAATGTAAAAGCAGCTCTTGATAAGATCTCCTTGTCGCTCTTTTGTGTGGCGTGTGCTTCATCTTAACACCTCAATGGATTTTAGGGAACCACTTTAAAGGAGTCTTTGTCTTACAGTTTGTCCCAGAAAACTCACATCAAAAAAACAGAAACCTGGGAAGATCAGACGAAAGAGAGCAACTACATAGCTGGCTGTTAAATGTGAAAAAGAGAAAACAATAAGTTCAAAAGTGATCTGTCTGTATTAATACTAGACAAATAATTGTTTTAAAAAGTGTAAGAAATGAAAAATATCTTCTAAACATCAAGTAACTTTTCTCTTAACAGTATTCATCCAATCAAAAGAAAATCATTTTACCAGTTTTTTATTGCCTAGTCTTATAAGTTGTCAAGTGTCTCTGATTTCAAATGGAAACTTGGCACACCGAGTAGACTCAGCAAAGCTATACAGGCACTCAGTATCTCACAAGATTGCACCTTACTGAAAAAAATATCACATTATTATTGAACTAAATATGGCTAAATGGACAGGGGACACACTTTTAGTGGATGTTTCTTTGTGTTACAGAGATGAGCTATAAAAGCCCAAATAAAGAATTAGGACGTGGCATAAATAAACAAATTGTGACTGAGAGTCAGTCTTGAAATTCTGCAGTATGTCTATGCATATACTGAGGTCACTTCCATGAACAAAGACATGAAATCTGGAGATCAAATATAGCCAGTACCAATTAAGGTACTGCTATGAATTTAAGACACTTCAGGATGTTCTTCACATAAGACCTTTATATTTAAATGTATGTTTACAGAGAGAGAGAGAAAGAGGGAAAAAGACAACTATGATAACCAATGTGGCTTTCAAAACATTTAGAAAAAAATACTTATGTATATGCACTTCATACTCCTTCTCTGTAACGCAGAAAATAATGTCAAAAAAGTCTTATGCAAGTACTCCGTAGTTTTATTAACTGCCTGTAAAATGTTTGAGAGGTGTGAAAGAAGGATGCTACAGAAAATCAACTTCAGTGAATTAATAACATTTCTTTCTCCAACAGGTAAAACAAGAACAAAAGAGAAGTACCGGGTTGTTTACACAGACCATCAGAGACTAGAATTAGAGAAGGAATTTCACTGCAACAGATATATTACAATAAGGAGAAAGTCAGAACTTGCAGCAAACCTTGGACTATCTGAAAGACAGGTACCCAGAGATTAACCATCGCCTGCATCCCTTCACCAGACACGGCTGCTGCCAGAAGATACAAATAGCATTCTTGTTCTGTATGCAAAAGTAGCACCAGGGCAACCATGATAGCTTGCGAGTGTATTAGCCACAAAGCAAATACACCACACAATTACAAATTAATAAATAGGTTAATTTGACAGAAACCTCCAGTTACAGGTCACTAAGCATTAGGAGTTCATCCATAATAGAAGTATGGAAAAGTAGTTATTTTTACTTGCAAAACAGCTTGCTAGGCAGCTAGGAATTAAACAGTTTGGCTTAACATTATCTTAGCTAAGTCCTCAATAGTTATGACATGCTCCGTTTTATTTTAGCAAGCTTTAAGGAGCTTTTACAGGTGATTTTCAAGTCAGGATTTAATTTTGCTATCATATTCACAGTTACGGCAAATATCTATTATGTACAGGAAGCTTTAGGCTATAAAATTTGGTGCCAAATTTTTATACCTGTTATACATGTAATAGACTATTTGCTCAGAAAATTTTCAAGTGCATACTTAGATCGGTTGCCTACTTGGAAAGCACCTCTGCATTCCAGTTAAGTACATAATTAAGCACAGTCCTGAATAAAGACAGCCTCCTGAGCTATCCTAGTTGTGTTCATACAAAGGTTAGAGGAATTCAGGAGAAAATTTCCTAAAATCCCTGTGTTGGAGAGTGCAGTTATGAAATGCCCACAAGCATAGCAACTGTTGCATCCAGTCCTCCTTATGTAACAATTTCAATGGTTCTGCTACAGTTGGAAGATAAGGGAAGACTGGTGGTACTGAATAAAGCATCTCATACCGTAGCAACCAGAGTTATTGCCCCAAGGTAAATTTAAGTGAGACCTTTCTTTTTAAAATTTTACAAACTACTGTTTGTATACATATTCAGTCCTTTAACAAATCCCCATATTTTGCATTCAGTCTGTGCAGGAACATGGAACAGAGAGTGATCACTTGAGGCTGAAAAGTTTGAGTAGGCAAGAAATAGGATTTTATGCTCAAGCACTGGGTTTTAGAATCATCCTGTAGCACACCGATGCTCAATTTCAAAAACCAAACAGTACACAGACTACACTTCACAGACTATAAATCAGATTGGATATTAGGAAAAAGTTCTACACTGAGAGAATGGTTGGGTACTCCCAACCGGGGGCAGCGGTCACAGCATCAATGAGCCATTGGACAATGATCACAGAAATTGTTTAAGTTTTAGATAGTCCTGCATGGAGCTGGGAGTTGCACTTGATGATCACTGTGGGTACTTTCCAACTTGGGATATTCTGTGGTTCACTAAGCAGCTCTGGGAAGTGACTAAGAAAACAAGTCCATCACCAAAGAACTTACATTTGTTATACACTAGGATATAGCTTCATTGGACAGTTTTCAGAGAACTGCAGTTATAAAAAATTCAACCCCCTGTTCTAGTGTTATGCAAGCTGGCTGACTGAGAACACAGACATACCTGGAGTAACTAGTGATTCCGCATAAAACCAACAGTTAGTATTATCTAACTGTTGCTCTTCTCTTAAAGCCATCCAATTTTTGATTGGTAAATTTCCTTCAGGTAAGATGTAATCAAAACATATGATCTATTTGTATTAGCTACTGATACAGCTAAATGTTTCTTACTATCATTACCTGTAAGGTAATACTGAAATAACTACTTGGAAAATAATAGATGATCTACAGCAAAGATAGAACTCTCTATATAATATTGAATTCAGTGTACCTTAAAGGGTGTAACAAAAATGGAGAAGTCAGAACGGGAAATTAACATAAAGGAAAACAAATGGAGTTTTCTGCTCATTTACACCCTCACAAAAGGAAAGAAAATTTAGACACTTAACAAAAATTGGGTTTCACATAGGTATGAGTCTTTCAATATAAACAGTTAATTTGAAATTCACTGTCCTCAAGTAACACTGACATAACTGTACACAGGACATACCACAGAACCACAGAATCAGATGCCTATTAAAAAAATAAAAACATAAGAATATACATCCATTCACAAATCACAATAGAAAGAAGAAAATGCACTCTCACTATTTAGGTTTGAATTAATCTTTATCAGAGAAGAAGAAGCAGCCTTAAAAGTATTCTCTAACTGCATCTTCCTTGAAGTATGACACACGCTGCTGTCAAAGTTTAGATGATGAACTAGGTGGACACTGAGCATAAGTGAGAAATTTGAATCCTATGTTTCTAAATATAACACAGCAAGTTCACTTTATGCCATGTCTAAGAAGAGCAAATAATTTTCTATTGATTATGATACAGAAAGTGAATACAGAGTAACTTCAGAATTTTCCACTGCACAAGTCCAGCATTGGTTTTTGGGAATTGAATTGGGGGTGTTTATTTGTTTTGTTCACATGTATTTTTTCATTGCTACTGTTGCTGTAAAAAGTTTGACTACTTGAAGCTAATCAGACATCACTTACAACATTGCAGGTGAAAATCTGGTTCCAGAATCGCCGAGCCAAAGAAAGAAAAATAATCAAGAAGAAAATCTCTCAGTTTGATGGCAGTGGGGGCTCAGTTCAGAGTGACTCTGGTTCACTCAGCCCAAATGAAATAACAAGTTCCCTGTTCCCACCACCACACGGAATAACTGTATTACAGTCTACTGACATTCATCAGGTCATAGTTTCAGAATGAACAGTGAGGGGAAGAGAAAGAAAGAAAAAGAGAGTTTTTTAACTCCCTCTCTTGAAAACTCAACTTTGCAAAGGACCATTCACGTTTAACTACTTTCAGAGAACTTATTTCTACATAGAGGATCTGGGACTATTATCAAAATACTTCAGTTAAAGAAATCTCAGGGAACTCGTGCTGCTAATACTCATCACTCAAAATCTTTTGAATAGGAGATAGTTTACTTCAGATACCGATGCAGAAAAAGACACTACTGAAGATTCGAGTACACGTAATTCTAGTCTGCTGACATATACAAAGAAAATTGTCAGTGAATTGATTATAGAGTAATATTGCATAAAATATAAGATGCTGGATGTATTTAGTCTGTTACATTTTATATAATTAAACAGTAGATGTTTATAAACATTCACACTTAACGTGTACTGAAAATCAGGTCATTTTCTGAAAACTTTTGGAACACTTAAAAACTCAAGAAACATAAGAACAATACGTTTGGTGATATATTGCATCTAAATAAATAAAATCAATAGTCTTTGTATTCTATGTAGTTCTATCCAAACGTGCCAATCTCCTAAGCAATAGATAGATAATATCACACCAAACCTGCTAAGATTTGTTCAGTTGTAAGAAATGCAACAAATTGTGATGCACATTAATAAATACCAAATAGTTTGGAAGATGTAAATATTACTGGTATTTCCATCTTCAATGAATGCATGTAATATCATTGAAAAATGAAAGGACAAACGCAATGGAAATAGAACTGTTATTACTATCACACTACCAAAAAGCAAATTAAGAATTTGATTAATGTCTCTACAGCTTTCTCAAATAGCAGACTTGAGCCACCAATTTTATATGCGACACTTATTTCAGGTTAAAAGGCAAGAAATATCCCAAGGTAGCAGACTTTGTGTTTCAAAGCTGTTATCAAGCAGCTTAGCATTCACTGTCACAGCAAGCATGTACCAAATGTGCATTCCTGAAAGAGCACAAATTCAGGATAAACATGCTCACAGAGGGGTTAGCTTTTATTATTGGTCCACATTGTCACAGGAGACAGTATCAGTATCTAGAAGGCAATTGACAAGACTGAAAAAAGTAGGAAGAAAACACGAAGTACTAGAAAAACCTAAACCCTTCAGTAGTCCTAGTCATGGGCATTTCATAATATGAGCTTCTCTGTTGCACAGAATTAAGTGCTCTATATAAAAACCTTTACTTCATTGGAAAAGTCATCAGAAAAGAGAAACAGAAAGTACTGTTGTCTGGTATATGAAAATTCATACATCACTCTTTATTTCAACAGCATCAAACTCTTGATCTCAGAAATAGCAGATCAAATTCTGCTTAGTGTCACCAAGCATTGATAATGCACTGAGCAACAACAGGCAGAACTTGTCAAAGCATTCATTATCTTGATTCAATACATCAGATAATTTAAATTTCCCAATTATTTAAAAATAACTCTATTGAAGTAAGTCCATAAAAATGATTATATCAGGAACTACTACAATAACACTTCTCCAAAAGGCATTTTCTGGGTGGTTCTCCAATGTATTCCTATTAATCACATATTCATGCAGTAAAAATAAATGGGCATATATAAATGTGAAGAAACTGAGAACATATGAATATAAATATTTGTAAAAACTGAAGCCTGTGAGAATATGAGAGTGCTTGGATATCTTTAATTTTGGATATTCTAAAATTGCTCAGTTTTGTTACTGTGCATTTTGTTACACATGCATTTTAGAAAATAGAGCAGCATATCATAGATCATACAAACAAACCTACTTCTGTTTATATGAACAGAGGTGTATCTGCTAGCAGACATCTGGACGTATACATGCTGCTTTGCTCTTCATTCAAAGCAATCGGTATTTGCTACATAACAGATCTGGGAAAGGAGGGATTCATAGTTCCACCAGCCTCTCTACCTGTGTTGTCTGTTTATGCATGAAGGATGCAGAATATAAAGAAAATTCATGAAGGAAAGAAACGGTCATACATTATACTCACAAGAAAAAAAAAGGACTATTACCTTGCTAATCAGCTCCAACACGGAAAGCCCTGCCGCCACAGAAGAGTAGGTGACAGCTTTTGTGAAGGTATCTACGACAGAAACAAAAAGTGAGAAAACTTTCTATTTTCTAGGTGTTTTTGTTTTCTTTTCCCCCTGTGGTCAGTTTTTAAATGAGCAAGGAAGAACAGCAAGAAAGGAGCAACAGCCATACAAGACACTGATCATATATTTCTATATCAAAAATGTGTGTCCTAGCTTAACATTTCTTTCAGTCTAATATCTCAACATTAAAATAAAAGAGTTCACATGATTATTTACCAGGGTCACAATCAACATATCCAAAATTATCAACCTGCAGTTTCCAAACAAGCTCCAAATCTATCTTCCTGAGCTGCCAGGCAGCAAGCAAACACTGTACTGTTCCAGCAAGGTGGGAGGAGAGCTGCTGCTGGCTGAACTCCAAAACCTCTGCTGATGATAATGGAAACATCTCAAATGAGTCTACTTTAGACATCACATGAGAGTTTGTGAACAGGACAGAAAGCATTTCCTGTGAATTTTTTTTTTTAAAGCATTCTTATGTTTCATCATCTCCATTAAGGTTTTTTGGTTGTTTTTTTTTTCCCCAACACATCTACTCTGAATGGCTTCAAAACATCTATCAATAGACATCTTGGGGAGACAGTCTCTTTCATGCATTAAATAATGATTTCTATGCCTAGAAACCTTATCAGATGACCTCTGACTACAGCTTAGTCAAGTAAGAACTCCTAAGTTTCACTATGCGTAACTACCTCTACCTAGAGCACGCTTCTAAGTGTAGCAGCACAGCCCTTTCTCAAACTGATTATAAGGAGGAAACACATTAAATCCCTTGAAATCAACCTGGATTATTTTTAGTAAACCGATAGAGCAACTAATATGTAGTCAATATTACCAGGCCAGGATGGTAAGTCACGAAGAGGGGAAAACAGGAAAATTCTTAACCTCTGACACGGGCAGCCTATGCCATTTTTTGCCAGAAAGTGGAACCCCAAACTGAAATACAGTTCAGAACTATATGCTGGCCTACTTTGATGGCCCACTACAGGATGCTCTCTGATAGGAATCTATCCTGTACTCATGTTCTGCAAATACCAGCATGGGAACACAGAGATCAGAATGGCAACATAGCCATTAGAGTCCCTACATCACTATTATTTTCTGGGGGGCCACGTTTGACTCTTCTACATTGCTTACGTAAAGGAAAAGCCTCAGAAGACACCATCCAGCCTTCCTGTTTCTGTATTTATACGGGTGAGAAGAAACACTAAAGGCTGTACATAACATTTTCCAATATTTATCTTTCCACCTTTGAAGACTCCTCCAGGGACTTTAATTAGACTCTCCCTGAGCACGTTAGGCAATTAAAATAATAAATCAAACACAATCCTTCTCACTCAGTGGGTATTTTCCCCAAGCTCTCAGTTTCCTGTCTTTTTCACTTCATGTAAAAAGAAACCCATCACAGTGTTTAAATTCAGTTGCTGAACTGGTATTTTGGGTTTGTAAAGTAGTGAGCCACTTTAACACCATGATGATATCAAAAGAAAATTCTACATCACACAACTAATTCCCAGCAAATCCCTTCTGACATTTAATTGAATCATCTTTACTCCTATGAGAATACCGTAGAGGTGCCAAAGTCTTGGGAACAACTGCCTTTTTCAGCCAAACTATCTATAAATATTTAATCGAGAAGCATGATTTTACCACAAACTGAGACTCTAGGCAGCACCACAGTGATATGGCTTCATTAACTAACTTCTAAATATGGGTCTGGGGGAGAAAAGATGTACAGATTTATTTAATTACTGTAAAAGTTATTTTACAGTAGAAATCAAAAAGGGTTCCATTGAAATACACTTTTAAAAAAGAGTAACTCATAGATGAGAGCATAACCAAACCCAAATTTGGCTACTACTAGTAGTAATGCAGTAGTAAAAATAAAAACCTGGATCATAAACTTGGCAACTTCTTGAAACTAAGATTATTATGAAAATTATCTACCTCTACAATAGGTATTTTCAATGCAATCACCAAAAAACCCAAGTTGTAATCTTGGATCTGAAGATTATTAGCTGCTGCTTCTCCTGTGCAGCTGACATTAAAAAGTATCTAAAAATCCAATCAACACTTTGTTCCATGAACTGAAAGCCCCTAGAACTTGCCATCTTCCCTGATGACTGATACCAGAAATGGAGTAAATAAAACACGAAACATCTAAACTTCGTGAAAACTCAGAATACTGCCTATGAGTACCTCATACAAAGACAGGATTATAGAACAGCAGACCAGTAGAAATCTGAACATCTCATTAGGCAATTTTCAGATAGCCAGAGCAACTTGGTCTGAATGAGATACCATTCTGCCTCAGGACACTGGAAAGAACATGCAGGGTTTTAGTAGCACACATTTTATGGCTGCCCTCTCATAGCTGCAGCTCTGAACACTGTGTTTTAAAAACACACCTGCTGTAATTTTCTGTGTTAAAATTCAGCATGTAATAGAACCAACCAAAACTCAGTTACTGACAGCTCATTTCCGTGTTAAAAACTCAGCGATTAAGAAAGCATCATTATGTTGAGGAAGAAACCTGGTCTAGCTCTTCAGAAAAAGGCCAACAAAGCAAAACTATGGTTTACAGTAATGTTTATACTAAGTGTACTTCGCAGAGGAATTTAGAAGCAGTTGGATATGAAATAGGTCACTTTTAAAACTATGTATACAATGAAAAAGTGACATGAGGAAAAAAAAGCAATTCAGAACTTGATAGCAAGTACCTAGACAGAAGTGTCTTGGACAGAGAAATACACGACTGTCACCGAGCAGGCATCCAGCAAAGACTGTACTGAAGGCAGCAGCACAACCGTTCATTCCCAGGGCACCTGGTTGGTTCAAGACTTTTCAGGGGCAAAAGGTAATGTGACACTATTCCTACAACATTCAGTTTGGTTTATAAGGGCTCTCAGCCTCCAGCAAAACAAAACAGACCCTGGTGCTTCAGCACACATCTGTACATAGTCACTGACTTCTGTCCTCCACACATCTAGCTCATCATCAACATCCAACACAAACACCTTTCTGTTCAGCCACATGTGTAAATCCTGTCCAGACCCTCACACCAAGATGATGGCTACAGCACAGCCAGACCACTTTTTACATTGAATACACTTGCAGACCACTCTTAATGTTTGCGTTCAGGCATTTCTATATGCATTCCCAAACAGAGCTACTGCTTATTGGCACAATCAATTATTTAATTATGAGGTGAACTCTGTGCTCAGATAGGACCATTTACTGCAATCTTCCTCTCTTGGTACAAGAGAAAGTGCAAAAATCAGATTGGAAGGTAAGAGAAGTCACCAGCACCCGAGTACATGGGGTTTTTTGTTGTTGTTTTAAAGCATTCAACAGATATTCAACAGAGCTGGAAAATGCTTCCCAAATAAACTAAGACAGCATTTTAATCCACTTCATGGATTGCTCCAAAATGCTTCCTGGACCATCCAACTTCTGCTCAGCCACAGCACGCAGCCTTGAACCCATGTGCCTGTGCCCAGCTCTTCCCCATAGGAAAAGCTGCAGAGGGCAGCCCATGACACTCCCTGCAGTTATATTTTACACATCACTACCTTCTTCCTGGACAATTCACCAAAGCTGCCAAGAATAAAAGCAATAATTATTTAAATCTGCAGAGTCGATGCACTGCACCAAGCCTATAATTTCTTACAGTGCGCGCTCAGTCATGATCGCAATTTGCAACTCTTCGACCTTCAGTTCAGTGAAAGCAGACACACCGCATTTAAATGACAATAAAATAAAAGCCGGCACATTATTAGCAACCTATGTAAACCTACATAAACCACTTTAGTGGTTTCAGACCCTCTTCCCAAGGATTACGAATAGTAATCTTGCGTGCACAGTAGAAGATGAATAGAAAAAATACTGGATTGTCAGTTGTAGAATTATTTTTCCTCGCACGTGAGGACGTGCTCCAGCTGCAGCCCCGCACACCAGGGGCGGCACACCGAGGCACGGCACACCGAGGCACGAGCGCACAGCACTGGCTCCCTGCAACTCGTGCAGCTCTGCTGTCAGAAGTGGCAAAGATATTCATAATCAAGACCACTGCTTTTCGCTAACGTTAGAAAGCCCTGAAAAATAGCGAAGACAATTTACAAGGGAAGCTTATCCCAAGAACAGCTGATGAGAGCAGGTATCTTTTTCCCCCCCTTTTTTTGCAGGTAGACATACAGGGTGAGCTCCCTTCCTTATGATACACCAATCGCACCGCTTTGCAGTACGTGCACTAACAAAACAAGTCCATCTCCCAGAGCTGCACGCCTGCTTGCTGGCTCGCCATCCCAGCTCCAGCACCCAGGGTGCAGCAGGCGGCTGCCGGCCCCCACAGCCCTTCTGAGGGCTCCTCCCAGCTTCAAGGCTCCTCCCGAGGGCACTCCGTTCCCTCTCAACACCCCATTATTCTGCGTGGGGATCAATTTCCAAAACGATAGGAAAAAAAAAGAACCCAGGCGGGAAAACTGGGCGCCCGCGGAGCTCAGCCCGCTGCACCGCAGCCCCCACACAGCTCCCTGCAAACGAACCTGCGGGCGCTGTGAGGAAACAACAGGTGAGCGGCCAGCTGAAAACGAAGGGGCAGAAGGAAGAACTCTGCACTCGGTAGATTTTACTACGAAAGGCCCCGCAGAAGTACACTCGAAGTTGGGGGTCGGGAGGCGGCACAGCGCGACCGCACGCCGCCCTCCTCTGCGGCACCTCGCGCCCCTGGGAAGGGCGGGAAGAGAAGAGCAGCGAGATGCACGCAGCGAACAACCACGGCAACGGCGGGCAGGAGCACGTCCACAACCACGCGCACTCTCCCACACAGCGCGCACGCGCATCCGCCTCTTCCCCCGCCCCTGGCGCGCGGCGCTCCGCCCCCTCCGGGCGCACTGCGCAGGCGCGCGGCGAGGCCGCGCCGGGGGTGGGGTTGAGATGAGCGTGCTGCTCCCCAACATGGCGGATTTTGACACGATCTATGAGCTGGAGGAGGAGGAGGAGGAAGAAGAGGATGAGGAGGAGGAGTCCGAGCCTGAGCCCGTGGTGCGGAGTCAGGAGCTGCCGCGGCCCCGCGACGCGCCGGATCCCGTGGTGGTGCGGGGCGCCGGGCACATCACCGTGTAAGGAGTGGGGGCGGCGGGGCGGGAGGGAGCGAGCGAGGGACGGAGCTCCGGGGGCCTCACGTCCCGCCGCGCTACCGTCCCGCCGCAGCGGCCCCGCGCTGCCCTTCGCCGAGGGGTGGCCGTTCAGAGGGCGGGTGCCGGCCCCCAGGTGGCTGCCGCGGCTCGGGGCGATCCCGCAGGTGAGCGAGCGGCGGGAGTTGAGGTCCCGCTGCGGCCGTGGCGGCCCTGCGAGCGCTGCCCCGCGCTCCCTCTGCCGAGTGAAGCTGCGGGTGAGCCGCTGTCCCTCGGGGCCTCACCGCTGCGGTCTCTGGCACGGCGGAGCCGGGGAGGCCCGGCGCTGCGCTGCTGGGGGGGGCACACGCAGCCACGCTGTCATTTGCCGACCCCAAACTTCCCTCTGAGTTCTGCTCAGTTTAAGCGTTTTCCTCATTGGAGTGCACCACGAGGCGCGGCGTTTGCCGCCCGTTTGAACAGTTAGGGAAAGCTGCGACGGAAATGCGGAATGTCCATTTGGTTTTGCTTTCTTGGTTTTTACTATGCCCACTTCAGCGAGTGAGGATTTAGCACAACAGATTGCACCTGTACCAAGTTGTTGGTGGTTATGCTCGTTTACATAAGGAGGAGGGTGGTACTGAAACTTTCGTATTGCAGAGATCCATCAAGCTTGTGTTACTTTGGGTCTGTCTGTGGATTGCATAAAAGAACGCACGTTTCTCTCTGTGAATAGGTGCAGTGTGATCTAGCTTTCTGCAGCAAAAGCGCTGGGTGGGGAAGGCTCTCATCCTAGGAGAACTAATGTTGGAGTTGCTGTGTCCGCCATGTAAGTCTGAAGCAGTTTGCTGAGCTGGTGCCATGGGTGGCTGCTCCGCTGCACCGCAGTGTGCCCGCTGTCCTGACCCCATGCAGCATGTGGCCTGACTGAAGGAGAGATGTAGCTTCAGTGAAGTGACCAGAGTAGCTTTATACCTGCTTTATTAGCTGTCTGTTTTTAAGCACTGAACTGAAAAAAAACGTTGCACACATTGCTTTGTCTGCTGTTAAGCCTTCAGTGTATTAGCGATGTTCCTTAAAGTTCCTTCGTGGCTCCAGCATCTTTTGGGGATAGGCAGGAACACCTCCAAGAGCTGTCAGCTAGTGATGTCTACATCAAAAGAAAGCAATAATTGTAAGTGATGTGGGAATGGTGAACTAGAATACTGCCCGTTTAAGTACCTGGCCTGAATTCCCACCCACCTTATCTTCCCTTTCTTTCCACTCCTCCCAACTTCCTTCCTGTAACAACTATACCTGTCTGGTAGTATTAAACAGCTTTTCTTTTATCAGTTCATGACCGTTCCTCAAAATCCCTCTATACTAACAAAAACTGTTAGTGGATGTTATAGATGAAATGCAGATAAGCTCTGGACATTGTAATAAACAATCCTAATCTCTTTAATAAATGAGGCAATATTTGGCATCCTGTAGATTTTCTGATTATTAGCATGCATCAGCTCTGAAATTCTGTCGCTTTCTGATCACACAGATGCTGCATCTTTTGGAATCAGCTGGCTTCAGAAGCAGCCTGCTCTAGTTACTGAAGTGAGACATGTCATGCCCTAAAACATGTGTTTGTTTTCTGAACCTGTCTGGAATGTTGCTAATAAAAACTTCTGTCCTGACAAGTCATAAACACTCCATTTAAGTAAAGAAAAAAGGAGAAAAAAGAAATGCATTTGTTTTTAAAACAAACCATTTATTATTTTGTTTCAGATACTTTCTGTTCTTCACCTGACATTGGCCTGCTTGGATACTTACATAGAGAAGGATATCCTCTAATTCTAGGATCATTTTCTTGTCCAACTTTTCATGTACGGTCCTCTCAAACACTTTCAAACTAGTAGATTCAAACTACATGTTAGTTTCTTGCATGAGAGTTGTTCTGACCTTGTCAGTGAGTGGCTGACCCTAATAGAGTTACCCTGCAGTGTCCAGCCATACTAAAAGTAAATTCCAGGAATCGTTGTAGCGGGATCTTGGTTTTTCTGCTGACTGTTTGCTAACCTTTCACCCCTGTGCATGGTAAGAGTGATTGTTTAAACTGTATTTGTTTCATTTCTTGCTGAAGGAGCGTGTATGAAAGCAGGTAGCGGTGTTTATGCTCATCTTGTTCAACGCTCAGTCTAGAAGATTCTCATTTTAGAAAAGTTAACTAGCCATCATAGCTTTAAGTAAGCTTTAGAATTTTAGTGCAGAGAAATTACTACAGCTTGGTGAATGCCTTTTTTTTGTTTCTAGAATTCCATGCAAGGGAGTTTGCTATTTCTTACATAGTTAGTGTTACTCTGGTGAGGTATTCAAGTATCTCAACGTAAACATTTTTAGTGAAGACTGAGTCAAAGCAACAACGGTAACTTTCAAAAACTTTCTAGAGTTGGGTATAAGTTAACTTTTGTTCTTCCGTGATGTTTCCTTTAGTAGTGCCTGAGGGACCCACGATGCAGGTGTTGATGAAAAGTGTGTTGTCATGGATTGGGCAAAGCAGGGAAAGGACAAGTACTCTCAGTTGTAAAAAAGGAGATACTTGGTTGTCTTCTATTACTCCCATCTACACATCTTCTACGTATTTAAAATAGCAGATGACCTCAGCCTGCCACTAGTTCTCAAAAAGTTAGTTCTCCAAAACATCCATGAGGAAGGAAGCCCTTCAGTAGTTTTGCTGGCTTCATAGGAAAGGATCATAGACTAGAAAGAAATTTTAGCTCAGGGCTCTTGATGAATGCCTTCTTTATTCAGTGGCATTGGACAAAGCTGAGGTGGTGCCTGTACAGAGGAGGCATCTGATGATCTGAGTTCATCTGTTCCAGATAGGTTAAACTTAGGCTGGGTTAGGTGTGGGGAAGGGATCCATGCAGAAGGGAAACTGGAGAACCTGTCACGGGAGAGTTGACTGAATAGCTTTAGATTACAATTACTGTCCATAAATACAGTAGTGGGATAAGCAAGAATGAAGGACTACTGAAGTCAAAAGGAAAAAGTTCAAGAATCTGTAAATACATCTGTTCTAGATATAAGTGCTTTCCAGAATGTTTCTGTTGCAGTTCTGGGGGCAGGAGACCTCACTTCTGATAATGCTTTGTAAAGAAATCTATAATGTGATCCCTGTTGCAGCTAGGATTTGCAGATGATGATTCAGAACGTTCCTTTCAGGCTTTAATGTATGAGCTTTTATTTACTAAACTGCCTCTGAGAAGTTGCATTCCCTCCACTTTACAAATGGGGAAAATGAGGTGATGGGGCTTCTGCTATGCCATTCTTTAAAACAAGGGAAAAGAAATTGAGGTCATTCTTGTTCTGTTCCAGAGTTGGTGCCTGTTAGGCAATGGCTCCTTGCTTTTAGAGGTATGTGATCCAGAGAGAAAATTCCAGCTAAAGTGTGTGTGTGACTTAATGTGAATTTCTGAATGTTAGACCTTGCACGCTTTACGCTGAGGAACCAATGAGAATGCTCAGAAATAAGTGGCGACCAACTGATGTTTTAAATAATTGAACTGACTGATACCACAGTTTATTTTGCATAGCTATTTTTAAAGCATGCAGGATTTCACAAGATAGTGGAGGCAAAATCATGTTAGATCAATTATTGCTATGAATTAATTTATTTTAGAAGGTCTAGGCTATGTCTTGATTAAAAGGTGTTAACCTTGTTTTACATGAGGTTTTTAATAAGGCTTCAACACTTTTTGAAGGTGCTTACAAAGCTGTAAAATTGTGTAATGTTCTGCTTTAACCATTATTACAAGAGAAAAATATTTTTTGTTTCTTGAGTCTTCTACCCCATGTAATAAGAGTTTAGTCTTTCTGAACTCCGTGGTGACTCATCTGGAGGATGGCCTGCACAACCTCTGGACATGTCTCAGTGGAACTGCTAAAGGCCGTAGTGCTGCTGACTGAACGTAGTGTTACAGCGTGGCATGGTTCTGTTTGCACTATAGCCGAAGCCTCTGGTTCTCTTTTAGCCATATGTGGGTGTTAGAGTATAAGGTGTTAGGTGCATTTCTGTAACTGAGATGCCTTGGGCATGTTAAATCTGAGTGGACTGTTATGGCAACTAATAAAAGTTCTGGTTTTCTAAGTATGTTTCGAGACGCTGCCAGCCTTCAGATTTAATAACCCAATAACATACGCTGTGCTCTTGCTACGTTCTTAACAGTTCAAAATCAGAAAGCACTCATTTGTTTTATTTTCTTGGGAAATCGGTAGTACAATGGGAATTTAACGAGTAGATGTGACCTGTGAGAAGAAAGACGCTGCCTACGGGCTCAGGAAGTTTTTGAACTGCAAACTGTTGCAGATTGAAGAGTATTTTGGGGCAACAGTATGTAAAGTTTGTGGGCTTTTTCCTTCTGCCATTCCCTAGACATCTGTTACTGGCCACTGTGAGAATCAGTGTTCTGATCTAGGTGGGTCTTTGGCACAAGTTAGTGCAGTTTTAGTCTGTGATGTGGGTAAATAATGCTGCAGAACTTCCATAGCATCATAGAATATCCTGAGTTAGAAGGGATCCATAAGGATCATTGAGTCCAACCCCTGACTCTACACAGGACCACCCAAAAATCAAACCCTATGTCTGAGAGCATTATCTAGATGCTTTTTGAACTGCAGCAGCTCGGGGCCATGCCCGCTGCCCTGGGGATGTTCCATGCCCACCGCCCTCTGGGGCAGACTCATTCCCTGACTCCCCCAACCGTTCCTTCAGGCCCTGTTGCAGCCCTTTGCTCCCACTGAGGAGCTGCAGCTGCAATGAGGGCTCCGCTCAGCTCCTCTGCTCTGGGCCCAGCGGACCCAGGGACCTCAGCCGCTCCTCACACACCGTGCCCTCCAGGCCCTTCCCGGTCCCTATAGCCCTGCTTTCCAGTAGTTCATTTGTGGTGAGTTAATCGCATTGCTTGGTCGCTAAAGCTTTGTGATCATTTCATGTAGTTTCTCAATAGAAGAGTCAGTGTTCCTCAAGAACAGGCTCACATATGTGCTTTGTAGGGTTGTTAGTCTTTTCTGTTCTGTTTTGTTTTTTTTTTAACTGTTGTTGTTGGCTTTTTTTTAAGACTGAAAAGACCAACTTATTTGGAAGATTTCGTCTTAATAAAGACAAGCTACAAAATGTGGAGACTGGCCTGCAGGTTACACTGTCAGAAAATGAAAATGTGTTTATATCAGTTACCTCTTTGTTTGCTTGAAGTCATATTGTGTTTACTTTTTGCATTCATAGCAGTAATTTAACATCATGGCTTTCCAGTTGAGTCGGATATGCTGTAGCCCACGCTCTGCTGCTGTTCAGTTCACTCACATTCACCTCTAGAAAACTTCCAATGAAAATATGTTGAAGGAAACACAAACAGGTGCCAACCGGTCATAGTGCTTAGGATAGCTGAAGAGACAAAGGTTGACAAACACCTCAGTGAAGGTCTGATCTTTGGTGGTTTTGAAATATTTACACAAATAGTGTGCTAACGTGCTGGTCTTTACAAGTGCCAAGGCTCTGACTTAAATTAGCAATTGAAGAACTTGATGTCACCAGTATTGTTGACAAACATTTTGATTAGCTCACTGGATTTCTGAGGACAGCACAGATTTTTATGCTCCTCTCACCCTTCAGGTTTATTTTTTCACTTGTCTGTACTGCTAAGCAAGTGCCATTGCGGGGTTTGGCTGACTGAATTAATTCTGGTTGCACGTGGGCTACGTGCTGTGTAGTATTGGGGGACTTACACTTGGGCAATGTCAGCGTGCACATGGGTGGCCAGCAAAGAACACTTTAGTGTCAGTTCAGGGGAATGCTCTCTGCCCAGAAGGGTTTGTTTCTATGGGAAATATTACAATACCAAATATTCATGCTCTTCTTTTTGGCTGTGATTCTTTTGTTTTCTGTTTGTTTGAACAAAAATATTGAGGAAATGGTTTATCAGGGCTGACAGAACTTAGTGTGCAGTGTATTTAACTTTACAGGCTTTACAGGAAGCTTTCTTTGAATAGAGACACTGGAGCTGAGAGACCAATTGCTGTTGTTTCATTACTGAGTTGCAAAGGTTAGAACTCAAATGAGATGGAGAGGACAGAAGATCATAACGTTTTATTTTACAGAAACTAGCGGGCTTAATGTCAGAGTTTAGTTAATTTCTTGCCTACGTGCATGCTTTAAATACAACAAACTCAGCTGTGCTGTCGGTATCCTACTGACCTACACAAGTAGCTTCTTGATATTGGCAATTGGTTCACTAGGTTTGGAGCTCGGAGCAACATGGGTTTTCAAGCAAAGCATCTAAATTCTGGAAAACACCTCACTGCCTATAGGCTCTGCTGGTTGTAGGGAAGACTTGCTTCTTACAAAGTAAAAAGGCTTCACTGACAGGAGCCACTAGGCACTGTGTTAGCTAAGACAGTTTTGTAAAGTTCATAGTTGCTTGAAACCACTCAATGTGTGAGCCATACATGTTTTGCATGAGATAGTTTAATTCAAATCAAAGCAGTTTTTAAAAATTGTATGATTATAAATTTTCCAAGGTGGTGAATGGTTTCCTTATAAGTAGTTTTATCTGTTGCATGTGAATAAATTGCATGAGTAAGAAAAACAGCAATAAAAGGGTTAGCTACTACTTGGAGGTTTTTGTTTTTTCTTTAAGAAAGAAAAAAATTGAAACTTACTGCAATTGTAAAATATTTTTTCTGCTTTTAGAGGCTTGAAGGTATTGAAGTAAAGCAACAAGCTGTATTTCTCTTTTTGTCTAATGAATAATACAGAAGAGCTTATATAAAAATAGATTGAAAGCTTATAAAATAATGTACATGTAAAGGCAAAAGAAATAGTTTTCCTTTTTTTTTAAAAAAAAAGCATCTATTGCATTTTTTATTAAGGGAAACAAAATAAGTTAGGTGGAATATATTTTGTTTGTCTCTTTTGTTTTCAAGGTTTGGCTTGAGCAACAAGTTTGATACAGAATTTCCCTCTGTTCTGACAGGGAAGGTAAGTGTGAGATTAAACTGTTCTTTTCAATGGAAAGCTCCAGTGCCTCCAGTGGTTTTTGTGTTACAAATATGTGCCTATGAATCCAACAAAACTGGCTACAGGCAAGCACTGCACTGAAGGCTGCTAAATTAACTCTGTCCTGTATTAAATATCTGGTCGATGACCAGTCCCTACAGAAAAGATAGTTTGCAACGATTGTAGTCTTTATTGATATTGTAAGCACACCATGATACTGTCCTCATGTAGGCAATCTGCGTAAAAGCAAGACTTGCTCACCCTTGCTTCATAGGTGCCTGCAGTTTGTGCTACTTCCTGTGCAAATTAAACTATTTCAGGTACTAGACCTCATTTTTCAATATGTCTGTCAAGTCTTGAGTTTATTTTTAGGCAGATCTCTAGAAGAGAATCTATTTTATCTGAAGCTGAAAGGAATAAAACATGGTCTCAAGGCTGCAAGTTAAGTAGGTTTTTTTAGAACATTTTCTGCAAATTTGTTGTGACAAGTCTCATCGTTTCTCTGGATTCTTGCTGTGTTGCTAAATGCGATTTAATACATATTCATTTGTAGCTATTTATTAATGAAAACTTGTAGCAAAGTTCTTGACTATTTTAAATTCTTTTCATTATTTTGGTTTTGTTGTTTTTTGTTGGGTTTTTTATTTGAGTTTTTTGTTGTGTTTTAGACTTTTTTTCCCCAGTGTTTTTTTCATTCAGCTGTTTTAGTGTACGGTGCTTTTCTTGCGCTTCATTTTGTCACCCCCTTGCATATCTCTTCCAGAATTTGTGAGAAGAAGGTACTTGGCTCTTGCTGCTTTCTCTAAGGACATCCCATACTGCAGCCTCCCAGTCTCCCCAGCCTTTTGCAGTCACTGTTTTCGCAATGCGCCAAATGCAGCTGGAGCCTATGGAGGTTTTCCCCCTCTGATGGCATTCTGGTTCTGCCAAATCCATCTGGGATTTTTCTCCTTCATTTTCACCTTCGAGCATAATGAATAAAACACTTGAGGTGAATTTGTCCAGCGTTTTTGACAGCAGTCCAGTTGTTGGCTGGACAAGCTGCTAATTTGGTTGTTAAAAGACAACCTGTAAAGTCTGGCCTTGCTTCAGGATCTCACTGGGCAAAAAGGGAAGGCTCATTGACTTAACAGTGCTTGATGTACATGCTGGCGATAACACAACTTGCATCTCACTGCTTTGCATGTCTGAAGTTTATTTTCTGTAAAGCTCTTTCAGATCACTGAAAAGCCATGGAATGCTTTTTGGAAATAGTTTTGTTCTTTTAATTAAGTGGTAGTTTTCTGTAAGTAAGCCTATGGAAAATATTTTAAAAAATAAATAAAACACTACCCCCCCCCCCAAAAATGAATATTCATTTTAATACAAGCCTTAATGCCTGTCACATTTCCCATTTGACTGACTTTCTGTTGTTAAATAAACAGAAATTGATTTTACTACAGGATCTAAACTTTTGCTCCTGTAAACTTAAATTAAACTTCAGTTTACTGCTTGGATTTAATTTAGCAAAGAGTGAAGAGAGAATGTTCTTTTACCTGATGTTTACCCTTCTTATTCTATAGATTGAATCAGTAACAGCATGAATCACGAGTGTCAACTTGGTGTCTATAGGTACACTACTTATGTTGAGAATTTTGATAATCCAGTTACTTTTTTTTTCCATGTGTGGATTGATGGGTGCTGAGGAAGTTGACTTCGAAAATAAATTCGGCTTTCACCAATCAGATGAGCTAGCAAACAAATTCTTCTTAATGCTTGCCACACACGCTTGCGAAAGGTGATAAAAGCCACAACTGTGGCTTGTTGGGTTTTTCATACTTTCATAAACTGCCAGAAATGAATAATCTGCTTCTTCCTCTGGTTATGGCAGTCCATCACCTTTACTGCTTCTGAAAATGAAAACTCAGATTTTTCCAGTAAGTGTTCTTCAAATGCCCTGATTAATAATTCACAGCAGGCATTGTGGTCTACTGATGTGCCAGTTGAAGATCTTTATTTTTCTTGAAGATCTTTATTTTTCTTTTTTACTTTTTACGAAATCTGTTTATGAATAGCATGGTGGCTGTTTATATTAACAATTTTCTATAAAAAGGTTTACTGTAAGACTGCATTAATACATAGTGATGGCTGTCATACTTGGAGAATGTCCACGTAATATTAAGTTTAATGACTTTGCTGTCCACTGTGAATTGATAGTAATAATGTAATTCCTCTGCTAATGCAGTGTAAAAGCTGAAGCCATTACATGGAGTTCTCTGTTACACTGTTTTTCTTCTAAGAAATTCAGGATGAGGACTTAGGTTTTTAAATAAAGGATGAAAGCACTAACTTATTAAGATTTATGCTCCTGTGTAGTCTTTGGGAATTTATTTAAGTTTTCTGACCCTCAGTTTGGTTTTCATCTACATGATGACTACAATAAACCTTGCACTAATTTTATTCTTTATTATCTTTTTTATATGGAATACCCTTCTTTACCCATCTTCTCTTCATCTTCCTCCTCATTTCTGCAGATTCTCAAACAGCTGTTGTAAATTAGCTTAGAGATAAGGTGCATGTGAGTACATCTTAAATATTTAAGTGGTTGCATATGTTTGAGGAAACAACATAGACAATAAAACAAGAAAGAAAATATCAGTTAAGTCAGATATTGGGTCTGGTTAATTCAACTCAATTGACTTAATGTTTATTTTGCAGGATAAGAAGCAAGTATCAGCTGGTTGTGTAAATACAGAGCTTAGCTTTCAGGAGCATTTTCAACAAAATTTTGTAAGAAAAGATCTGATTTATAAAATAAAGGGGCACTAATTAACTTGTAGTAATTGGCTTCAATTTAAATTCTGGCTAAATTCAAATTCTGTACGCTATGGTTTTATAGGGTTATTAATTCTTTTAAAACAGACATTTAAAATGGGTTTTAAAGCAGTTCTGTTGGTAGCTATTCTAAACTGAAGTAGAACTTCTAGTACTAAAAGTTTAGGTGGTTCCTTTGCTGCCATGGATTTTAAACCCGGCTTTAAAAACAATACTTTTCATGAGGAATTGTTCAGTAGTGAGCAGTGCTCCAGGTGACAAGAAAATGATGGAAGCAGTGAGCCTTAAGAAAAACAGTGGAGTTTCCTGTCCTGAGCCTAAAACAATCAGGGTCTCATACAGAGATTACTGTGCAGTGCAGGGAGATGTAAGCCATAAAATGTCCTCTTGCTATTGTGATCCCATTGCAGTGTGTGATTGATAGGGTTTGTGATCGTGATTGAAGGAGAAAGATCAGGCCTGCTGGGCTGTACTTGCTCTCTTCCTGTGTTTGCAGATTCTCTTGCATCCTGTTGTAAAATATTATAACACTCCCTCCTTCCCTTTTATGTCTTTTTTTTTTTCCCTTGGAGACCTGAAAGGGACCAGTGTCTCTTTACAAGGTGTACTGCACAGCCAGGAGCTATGTGTTTATTTCATTCTTTTCAAGACTCAGAAATTCTACAAGTGACATTCCAAAATTGCTCGAGACTAGGCTGTTAGTGAGCTTTCTTTGCTCGGGAGGTGCTCTTAATTGTTTGTTTTAAACACTCAGGCATTTTCTGTTAACCTTTTGGTACCTTTATCTGCAAGAAAGGTGACATTTAAAATTATGTCCAAAAATCAGCAAAATTCTTTTGTGACTGTTCTATTCCAAAATCATTTTCTTACTAAATAAGAACAATGTTATTTTATTTACAGATATTTCATTCTTTGTCACTGTTAAAGACTGAGCTGTAAACTGATAGGAACAAACTGGTTTTGCTTCTCTTTGTCACAGAATGAGGCTTATCTTGGCTGCTGATTAGTTTAGCTTCAAATGAAGATGTCACTGGCTAACAGAAGTATTTTTCATGGTTAGGCTTCTGAAATGGAAAAATGGATCCAGCAGTTTGGGCTAGCTGAAGCATTCTTCCGTAATTTCATCTTGTGTTGCAGTTAAGAGATATGCCTTTATAGAAGTAGTTGTAGCATTAGCAGTTAGTAGCAGTGCTGTGCTAATATGAAAGTAGCTGAAGTAGAAATATGTGTTTCCTGATGGCACCCAGAACTGGTTTCTAGTTTAGCTGTGTGCAGTGCTGTGCTCATGACAGCATTTCAGTGTTGTTCTTATAATGCAGCATCATGCTGTTTGACAATGGGACCTGTGGTCGAAGAATCAAGTTGACTTCTTTTTGTGTTGGTTGATATCAATTATGGTTATAAAATTCATTCATGATAGACAGAACTCTAGACTGCAGATCCCGTGTCTTCAGTAGGTTTGTACAGCTATGTCGACGGTAAGGTGTGCTGTTGTCAAGGTCCAGTGAGCTTTGTGAGTGGTACAAAAGGAACCATTCTCTCCTTAGTGGACTTCATATCACAAGTACTAATGGGGTCAAGAAAAAATAGGTTATTACCTTTCAAATAAATAGATAGGATGATACGTGTACAAATTTCAAAAGGCTTATTGAAGATGGTGCCGTTTTTGTTTATGCAAACGCTAAGAACATATTTGCTTGTGAACTTCTTTAAGCATTGTGAGCTCTGGTTTGTTCATGCATGTGAGCTCGATACACTTTGAATCACATCTGATTGCAGAAGCTCAACTCCTGTCTCCTGTTACACACACAGTGTACAACTAGTCCTGTCATACTTCACTACCAATCTTGCTCCTATAGTGAATATGAAGTGATCTTACTCACATGCATCAATTATTTGGGGTTTCCTAAATATAAGAGCTGCCCCTGGCAGAGATCTGCAAAGCCTTCTGTTTGAAATGCTTGAGAGTACAGGCTAGTTTTCCATATCACAATGTAATTTTTTTTCTCTTGTTCATTAAAAACATCTCAATACTGTTTCTTTTTGCTGATTTGTTTATTTATTTAACTGGGATATTTGTTGTAAAATATACTTAAATGCTGATGTGCCACTTAGTCTAAAGAAAACTTTTGGACTTGCTTTGTTTGTATATGTAGAAGGAAGTACAAGAAAGTCTTTTTGATACTGAGGAAAGAAAGGTAGTCTGTGTAATTGCAGAATAAGTGGTTGCTGTGTAGTTATTCATTCCTGCTATAAAATAATCACAATGTTAACTGTAGGTCTGGCTAGTGTACAAACCCAGATGACCTCTGACTCTGTACTGTGTGGTGATCTGAATGGCCAGGAAACAGATGCTCTGTGTATTTACTCCCTTTCCTGCAAAGCTTTAATCAAGTTAGCTCTTGTGATAGGTGGAGGTGGCAGAACCAGGTTGTTGCCGCTTCCTGGCTGCTGGGTTCACCTCTTCAGAGCAAGGAGGCACTGCCAATTAATGCCTTTTTTTCCTTCCGTGTTTGTGGAATCAAAGGAACAGAGTCAGGCTTGATGGTTACATAGGAGTTTAATAACATTGTATGCAGACCAGTTCTAGGCAGGGAGTTCTTCAACATGGCAAGTAGGAAGGAAAGGTTTTGTTATTATTTTGGAGTTGTTGTGCCTGGCTGTTCAAGTCTGTTGAAGTTGGATCTCCCTGTTCTGCTTTGTGCATCCAACCCTGGGCTGTGCTAGTTAGGAGTGCCATCCTGGAGTCAAGTTAGCTGTAAGGCAATGAATGGATCCCTACTTGTTATTTAGGTACTGTAGGGAGACGGTGGGCTTGGGGTACATGAGTAGGCAAGTGTTCACATATAGAAAATACTACTTTAAGAAATAGTAAGCTGAGTGTACTTAAAGAAATTGTGTTTCACCAGCTAGGCTTTACTAAAAATCACGTACAAGATGCATTTCCTAGCCTTGGATGTAATTCAGTCTCTGTCTTTCTGGGCTTCCCGGCTTAGGAAAAAGCCACAGGTAAAGTTGCAGCCCCATGACTGTGTGGGCTGTGTCTGGAATTGGTTTCTAGACAGCGGTCCATCCTCACCCAGGCACAGTGTAGACTGGGTATGAAAGGAATTTGGACATACCATCCTTTTTTAATGTGACACAACAATATTTTTACTATGAAGTTAACAACCTATTATTCCTTATTCCCTTGGAAACAAGACAGCCTTCATTCTTTTTTTTTTTAATTTCATTTTATTTCTTTTCTTTTTTTTGTGGTCAGCGTAGCCAAGATGTTGCACGGTTGCGTTCCACTTCTTAGCCTTGTTAGGGACCACTGTGTTATCAGGTCTGTTGATCTATGGTATAATAAATATGGATGAGGCTGTTCATCTAAGCTGCATTGAGCTTTTTAACACAAATTTTTGCAAAGCACATACCATAAATGAATTTGTTACAGGAAAATGACTTTTCACGCTCCCTCTGAGACCGGTGTTTCGGAAGATGGAGTCATGTTGCATAATGGAATTACGTTTCATTTACATTTTAATCTATAAAGGCAGTTCTTGAGAAAATACATCTATAATGGCATTCCACTGAAGTTTAGCACTTCTGTTACAGGTTGCCCCAGAAGAATTCAAGACCAGCATCAGTCGTGTGAATACCTGTTTAAGAAAGAATCTTCCTGTCAATGTGAAATGGCTGATTTGTGGCTGTTTGTGCTGCTGCTGCACACTGGGCTGTAGCCTGTGGCCTGTAGTCTGTCTTAACAAAAGAGTGAGTACATTTTTCATTTGTCTTATTCTCTTGATTTTGTAATTGCTGGTAGCATTAAATAATGTTGAACAGCATCATCTCCATTCCAAAACCCTTTTCTTTATCTCACATTCAAAAGCTAATTCCATTTTCCACTCCTTAGAAAAAAACATTTCTTAATAAAGGAAATGATACCAAGTTGCCAACTGAATTGATGGTCAAGGGTATAGCTAATCTTATATCAGTTCAAAGAACAAGGTGTTATATAGGAAAACCTACATTTCCAGGATTTTTAAAGCTCTAAAAACTGAATTAGTGAGTGCAGATCTAGACGCCGTCTCCCAAAAGTTGTCTGAACTACAGTGAGTATTTCTTTTCCTCTTCCCTCCTTTCCCACAAGTTTTTGCAAGCAGACAGTTCTTAATATTATCATCTCTAATAGATACCATAATGTTTCTGAACTGTTATTTATTTGTCATACTTTAATGTGTTACTTCTATTAAGAACAAGCAGAGGATTATGCTTTATATGTAGTAATGGAATATTTGCAGTTTTAAATACATATTTAATATCCTTGTGCTATTAAAAAAATAAATAAATGCCCATGTGAGGTTGTAGCATTAATATAATTCTCAGATATATAAAGTATATACATGTATGTACATGAATCTATATGTGATTTGGTCATTCTAAGAACCAAATGTATACAGTTGTTCTCAATCTCTTGTGGAGAATTGAGCCAGTCAGTACCTGAGCACACAGCAGCCCTTTGCTTGCTTAATCTCCAACAGGACAGGACAGAATTCGAAGAGCAAAAGCAAGAAAAACTCAGGTCAAGATAAAAACAGTTTAATAAGTGAATGAAAAAGAGGAGGAAAACCCAAGAGGTGTAAAGATCACTTGTTACCTCTCACCAGCAGAGTGATGCTCAGCTGCTCTCTGGGCCATGACAGCCCATTTTGTTGCTGACCATGGTGTCATGTAGCCCTTTGGTCGAATTGGGGCAGCTGTCCCAACCTTTTGCCCACCCCTGTGGGATGTAGAGTTAGAAACAGAGAGATCCATGATGCTGTGCAAGCACAGTTCAGCCAGAGCTGCAGCACTGGTGTGCTACCAACATGGTGTGAGTCATTAGATCTAAAGTACAGCACTGTGCAGGCTGCTGTGACAATTTTAACTACGTCCTAGCCAGTCCATGTATGTTCATTAAGGGAAAAAAAAAAAAAAAAAAAAAAAGGCAAGGTCCAAAGGCTAGAATCTGAAATTTAAGCAGTTGGTGCAAGAAACAACATGTACTTTTTAACTCTCAGGATAGCTTCATCACTGGAATAATTTGCAATTAGTGGATTCTCCGTCATAAAGTCTTTGACGTGTAGCCCACCTACTATTATTAAGTTTGGGAACAAAATTAGAAATACCCGCATGGAACTTCGTGCAGCAAGTAGAGTAGGTTGTCACAGTGGTCCTTCTGCAGCCACAGAGGGAAAAAAATAGTTGAAACTGCAAAAATACTTCCTTCTCCCACAATCAGTAAAATGGCTTCTTACTTCTTGAAATAGGTTGATTTCCCCAAAATAACATCCACTTTATAGATATAAGCTAAGGAAGCAGATTTATCTTCTATCCAGGGTTTCACCTTTGTTTATTAATGGTTGCCATGATGTTATGGAATATTCTAAGTATTGTGGGAGCTCTTTGTAGCTGTAAGCCTCATTGTAAACCATTTATAATATCAAAGTGAAGACTGTAATTGGACCATATTTTAAGGGAGCTTGTAGACAGAGCAGAATGTGTCCAGTTCTGAGCTTTGTTTTTTTGTTGTTGTTGTTGTTTTTCTGATGCTGATGAACGGAAGTCCTATCGCTTCAAATTCCCATTTACAATTTTTTGTTTTGCTTGGTTCTACTTCTATAAAATTTATTTTAAGTGATTCTTAAGCCAGAAATGCAATAGTAAGGTTCTTCTGGATGAGGCTGGCTACTGAGCCATTCATAATACAGTTTTGACTTATTCTTTTAGACGAGAAGATCAATTCAGAAGTTATTAGAATGGGAAAATAACAGACTATATCACAAGGTAAGAAAAGTTAGAATGTTTGTTTTCTTCACTTTTAAGTAGAGGAAGTTTTTTTGCATAATTGGCTTGTAGGAATCTTACTGTCTCTTTATAATTCTATACTTTCTACACTGATTTTAAATCTTGTTGTCTGAAGTGTTGCAGATCCTAATGACTTGATACTGCTTATGCTTGTTATGTTAGTTATCAAAATTATGTTGTGGTGTGCGATAATCCTCTGATAATTATTTTCTTAGCTTGGTTTGCACTGGAAGCTGAGTAAAAGGAAATGCGAAACTAGCAATATGATGGAATATGTAAGTATTATTTCTGTTATTTATTTGGTATTCAGCATTACTTTGATTTTATAGGGAAATCTGTTAACTTACCAGACTTTCACCAGTGTGAATAAGCTCTCATAAAAAGCGGCACTTGTTTGACATACACCTGTGAAGGCCAATTTTAAGGAGTGGCTATGTCACATATTAGAACTAAGAAACTGTCACTGCTGAACTTGTTTTCCATTCATAGCAAGTGTGTTTATACTGCACGTACACTTAGTTTGATCAGTAACTGATAACAAGGGAGGCCCACTGGGTCTTCGTGCCCTGGTGTGATTATCACAGCAGTCCGTAGTTCTATAGCACTTATCCACCTTTTCTGCTGCTATTTATAATTATTTTGATTCAGCATTTTGGTACAGAAATACTACATTTTTATGATAGTGTGGTTTTTTATCAGACCATGGATTTTTATTTATTTTTATTTATTTTATTCCTGGCTCTTGATTTCCTAAAGGTTTAACCAAGACAGTCTGTTTAGGGAAGTGGTACTTCAAATATTTGTATTATCCTACTATTCTCTCATCCACTTTCATGTATAAACATGAAGATTGCCTAGGCTTAAAGAGGAGAGAGAGTCACCCCCAAAAAGCCAAGCGTTGATAAGTTGTCTATTTCAAAATAACTGGAATCTTCTTTGTTACTTTGGACAATGTTCCCTTATAAAAGAATCTTGGACAAGTCCTACAAACCAGCTAATGTTGCATGGAAAGTTATGCTGAAGATTGAAGTTGCTGATTACTGTATTCTGTTCTTGTCTTTTTCCCTTCTTCAACAGGTAATATTAATAGAGTTCTTACCAAAATATCCCATATTTCGACCTGACTGAGGAACAGCATTTGGTCTTTCATGTTACCTGTCATTTTCTACCCTTAGTGCCTTGTAGATGATTTTGGAAAGAAGATGGTCTACTTTGCTGTGATTTAAAAAATGTTCTTCAGTAGAGTATCTTCCTTGCGATGTTACTTTTTGTTTGACAACAATTTGCACATTTTTTTAAATGTTAAATGAGGCTTCTGTGTTGCACTCTGAATTTTTAACATTAACAAAAACTGATATAGTTGCCACTAGGGATCTTACATCAGTGCTGCTTAAACTCGTTCTGAGCATGCTGCCTTATTAATTTCTATGTTTGCTATCCTCAAACATGCACCCTAATGCTGTGTCATACTGTATTTCATTCTAAACGTCGCAATCGTATAAACCCTCAGTAGAAATGTCCAGGTAAGCGTCTAGTAGTAAAGATTTTAGTGTCACTTGCTTGCATAGGACTTGCAATTAACAGCACTGGTTTTGTCCTGCACTTTGCAAAATCATCATTTACATTAGGGGGTTAATTATTTTACCCACTATAGATTTGTAAATATTGACTCTTTGCATCATGTAAAGTGTGGTATGCCAAGGTTTACAGAATGTAATATAGTTCTTGTTCTATTACCAACAGTTTGACATAGTTTTATTCATTGCTTTTGTTACCATCCTTCTGATGGTATAGACCCATTCACGTGCTGTTTCTATGGTAAAGCCATAATGAGTTTGTACATATTATCAGATGTGTAGGGCTCAGTTGCACTTTTGTTTAGTAAATGGGTGAAAAATGTGTAGCATTTGTCTTCTTTTTTTTTTCTTTTTTTTTTATTTCAGGTGTTATTTGTGGCACCTGAAATGGGAACCTTATATACTGTTTATCTTTTGAAAAAATTACATTTATGGGGAGACGGCAGCTGCTATTAGCAAAATATCCCAAAGCCCATTTTTTCAATGTGGAATATCTTAAAGTCAGTTTCTGTGGATCTTCTGTTTTGTTTTGGTTTGTTTTCAGAGTAAGAAAAAGTGTGTTTTGTAATTGGAGAGCGTCATTACTGAGGAGAAAAATTTGCAACGGCCAAATGGAAGTTGAAGTAACAGTGAATATTTTTATAGCATGATAATACCTCAGCATTTTGACAGTTAAATGATATGCCATCCCTTTCTAGCGGAAATAAATTTTATCTGAATCAGAGCAGGATTTTGGAATGTGCTGATGGGAGGAAGTAGATCAGTTGAATGGGCTCACGTGTATATTTTGGTATTCAGGAACAGACTGAAGAGCCACAAATGCCTTGTGGAATTCAGAAGCATTTTTGTACTCTTCCCTGTTTGCCTGTTTTCAGGAAGGGAAGTGACTATAGAAAAACCTCCTGTAATGCCTGGCCTAAGCAAGACCATTTGTTCATAGTAAATGAAAGAAATAAGCAAATGACAATGCATTGTATCCCCCTCCCCCCCCCTTCCTAACTAGAAGTAAGAGAGGAAAAAAAAAAATCAGATAACTGATTATCTGCAAGTTGTGATGAATGTAATCATAAAAGTCTACAGGCATTTCTTTGCAGTGACTTGACTCCTTGTAGCATCATCACAGGTTGCTTTTTAGTTTCAGACTGACTTAGAACTTCCTCTGAATGTATTTGCATCTCTTCAGTGTGCAATATTGTATTAAAATACAGTATTAGTAAAGTCATTACATTCTAATAGCTGTAATGGGCCAGATACCCAGTATACAGTGTTTACAGAAGGCCAGTTTTATGTAAGTTGTTACTTGGAATCAAATTTCTTGCTCTTACTGTACAGCTGAGTGTCCGACTTCAGCGCTTGCAGTAGTTCCTGATCTCAGATTGATGCTTCAGGCTCTGAAATCTGTGTGGCTAGTGCAGAGGTTAGTTGGACCAGTAGATTGGCAATGACTAACTGATCAGTTGCATTTGTAATATAATTTAATGAATGAACTGCAGTGTTGTGTGAATTTAACTTGAGCTACACCTTGCAATTCAGATTTCTGTTATAGACCCATGCAAAGTATTCTCTCCATTTTATTTTTTTTTAGGATGAGTGTTTACTGGAAGCAGAGAGAATATTTAATGGCAGAAAGAAACAGTGAAAAGCAAAATTGACATAGCACAGTTAATTTCCCTTAAAAAGTTTATGTGGTGTAAGTGAAGGGAGCTTAGCTGGATAGAACAATAGAAGTTTCTTACAGTTATGCCATAACTTTGTTCACTGTTCTCTTGTTTTTGTGTAAGAAACTCAAGGAATCTCAGCAGGTTCTTAATTTTTGCTTTTATGTGATTATATTTTCGAAGTGTTTTTTCCCAACTGAGAGAAGAGGCAAGTGGGAGTTTCAGTAACTGCCAGTGCTGAGTGCTGAGCAGCCCTCTGTCTCACTGCGAGCAGAAATCCTCTGCTGAGTCTGTGCTGACTTCATTGTATGGAGTTGAGAGTTTCTCAACTGATCTGTCTTGTTTCAGTGAAATGCTGTGCCAAGCAGAGGGAATACCCTGAGCGTCCCACTTAAGCACAGACTATTTATTTTAAAAGTTTACATTTCAAGCACATAAATTCTATACGCTTTACTTTGTCCTAAATTATTAATTGTGTTCAAACCGTGGAAGGGCCTTTTATGTTTTAATAGGCACTTAAAAATGTGGCCATAAAGCAACTGGTAGAATATGAGAGCCAAAACAGAAGTTTACAGCAAGCTCCATGTTTTAATAAGAAGATAAATTTGCATTAAGATACAAAAGCAGCACGCGGTATTACATTTGCATCTGAAAGACAGGTTTAATAGCTCATTTAAAGATGAAAGAAAGTGTAAATGCTGCTGTGAACTGCCTACAGGTTCTCTTCTGCCTAGGCTATCTTTTGCTTTAACATAAAAACATCCAGCAGGTAGCTTATATCTCATAAGACTGGAGAACTCGTTTTCGACAATAAAAAGTCAGCATAAATTGGTAAGCCTGTTTATAGAGGATACTTGTTAACTGGAGAAGGCACGCATAGTAATGTAACAGACTGATGTGAGCAAAGTGTAACAGAAGTGCTGAAGACAGTGCCTTAACTGGTTTCAACAAAATGAAAATGTTGTGGAGCAAGAAAGGACAGAAGGGAACTAGTAGCAGCATATAGTGTGAGTTTGTAGCAGTTTTTTTAAGGCTCTCACAGGAATATCATCTGTCTAATCAGTGTTCAGTTTTTCATATAGACATTTCAACACTTCCTTTCTAACTTGTATGTATGAAATGCCTGTTTGTTTTCTTAGAAAGTTTTTGTTTGTGAGGAGCATTAAAGAATCCTGATAAAGCATTAGAGCTCTTACCTCTGATTCCCCACCTGCTTCTTGTGAAGTTCTTGTACCATCAGAGGAGGAGATACGTATTTTAGAATGTGCACAGGCATGTCTCAGAAGCGTGGACTCAGTTGTAAGTGAATAACTTGAAAAAAGAGAACATTTTTGCTAAAATCTAGTGTGGTATAGACTGGGGGGAAAAAGTCCCTGTACTTTTCTTGATAGGTACAAAAAAACCACTGTATGCAAAACTGTAAATACATGCATATTAGTGTCCCACTATGACAATTTCTATGTTTACTTGTCAACACACTACCATCAGAGCAATAAAAATGTCAAGCTATTAATATTCACTGTAAATAAGTTATAAGTTTAATAAGTAATGTTGTGTGATTCCTCTGCCATTTTCTTCTGCTTTTGCTGTTCTTATGATGCTGTGATGTTACTTGTATGGCTTACGGAAAGTGGTTTTCTTTAAGGTGTATGAAACTTTTTAAATTGTCTTCTTAACATTTTTATTCTGTTTACAAGTGAGCAGCCACTTTTTTAATACGACCTCACACCTTGAAAGTTTTTTTTTTTCTTTTTAAAATAAAACTCCGAGCTCTGTTTCTACATTTTGCTGCATAGGCTTGTGCCGTTTAAAGAAGCTGGAAGTCAGGCTTGCTTAATCACCATGAGACGTTTTTCTTTAATTAAATTTAAAGATGAAAACCTCTGAACAGTGCTGTGTGTTTCTGGAAACAAAGTGGTTTGTGTCTCCCTGTAGCATTGTGTGAGCGCAGTGGCAGTTGGTGGTTTCTTTTATATGAGACGCATTTCTGATGCAGAGCAGCGGGACTTCCAGTATGGTTTGGCTGGTTGAAAGGACAACACTTGGAAAACAGGAAGGCTTTCCCAAAAACAGAATTCTGGATTGAGCATCACATTTAGTCTTCCATGTAACTTTTTCCAGCTAGCGTACAGACCCTCCGTAACAAGGAATTTTTGTGGAAATCTCTTGCTGCAGCCTTCCTTTTCATTGCAGATGCTCTGTCACCGCTGGAGTGCAGTGATGCTGAGTACAGAGAGCTGAGAAGAGCAGAGGTTTTTTTCCTATTCTATTGCAGTAGCACTGCAGAGGGAGCCTAACCTGAGCATGGATGGTGTGTTCATGAAATAAATCTTTGGCTCATGTGAGCACCGTGACTGCAGGACAATGCAGCCTTTTGTGCATGTTAGCGGGCTAACTTTGGAGCTGTGAAAGCAAGGCTTAAAATTAAAGCCTTTGGTTCATCCCTGGGGTGAAAACATCACATTCCCAAAATAGGCATGAACAGTGTTTTTTTGTTGAAAATTGATGTCCTCAGTTGTTTTGGACAAATACAGGAGCACCTGGGTTGATGTGCTGTTTAGGCATGTAACTGCTACTGAATATTGTTTGAGAAATGTAGAGAAAGTTCCTTTCTTGTTATGCCAAATACATGAACATTGGGCTGAGCCATGGTATTAATCCCATTAGGAGTTATGAGATGTGACTGCCTAGACTACTGCAAGGGTCCATTTTAAGAACATTTGGGATTTTGCCCCTGCTTCTACTCTTGGAAAGTAGTTTCAGTATTTTTCAGTGATGAAGCTTGCCAAAATGTCTATGCCAACATATTTATAATTCTGTACATCTTTCGTATCAGTATTGCTGTAAGTATTGTGTCATACGTAGTTGAAATGTTCCCGCTGAGTTCAAGTTTTCATAGAGATTTAAATCTTAGTCTTCATTTGCTAGACAAAACGTTAACCTTCTTTCAGAAGCAAAATTTGTGATCATCCTGCTTGCTTTGCATTTGCTTGTATTGTGTGTGAATTAATTCTCCTTCAATACGGGTAACCAGAAACACTCCAATCTTCCAGATAAAGGCTATAGCATTGCAGGTGGCACCAGGTGTAACAACAGAGGTAGTTCCCTTTTCCCTTAGAATAATGTGACTCGTTAAAGGATCCCATTTGCCTCCTTCATGGCTGCATTGTATTTCTGATTCATAGCCAATCTGTGACATGTGGGGCTTCCTGAGGTCCCAGTTAGAAGTTTCCATCAGATGCCAAATTGGGGATGTTTTGCTGCAGCCCTAGGACGTGCGGCATACAGCTGTTGGCATCCCTAAAGCTGAGCGCATAAAGCAGCTCAGAGTGCCCAAGTAATAGGGCACGTGGCGGGGGGAGACCGCAGCGCTGCGGGCAGCTCTGGTCCGTGGCAAAGGCCGCTTCCCGGGCGGTTTCCCGCCGCCATGCCGCCTTCAGTTCCGGCCGCGTTCCGGAGCGCTGCGGGGCGATGAGGTCGCGCTGCTCCGGAGCATCGCCGGGACCGGCTCACAGATCCCGCCCAAAAGGCACCGCCGTCTTTCACACGGAGGCTGCCGGGGCGCGCGAATGCCGCCGGAAGGACCAGAACCGTTACCGAGACCGCTGAAGGGAACGTGCCTGCAGCCCGGCCCTGCTGCGGGGTTCCCCGCGCGGCCATCGGCCCCGGCCCCGCCGCCCGCTCGCGCTCGTCCTGTCCGAGAGCGGAAAGCGAAGCTTCCCCCCGCGCTCAGGTGGGCCCGGCAAGGCGCGAAGCCGTGGGTCGGGCGCCCCCGACTGCCTCAGCGCATGCGTCCCCGGGCCGCGCATGCGTGGTCGCCGTCCCGCTGCGCGGCGCCTTTGTGGCGGCGGGAGCGGGTGGCGCTAGGGCCCGGTGCCGCCTCCGCTCCCGCCGGGGGTCCCGTCCCATCCCGTCCTCCCTCCCTCCCCACCTCCCGCGGGAGGCAAAGAAAGAGCGATGGCGGCGCGCTAGCCGGGCGTCCTCGGCGCGGCCCGGCCCGGCGGCTGCGGCCCTCCCCGCCCCGTGCCGAGAGCAGCGGG
>JANHGO010000044.1:27246951-27275565 GCA_024606505.1 Aquila spilogaster | reverse complement strand
CAGGCTACTAGAACGTGTGTGGCCCACCTCGTTATTTCTAGTGCTGAGTAGGAGAAATACCATACGCCCTTGCCATTAGGGTTGAGATGAGCGTACTACTCCCCAATATGGCGGACTTCGACACTATCTATGAGCTGGAGGAGGAGGAAGAGGAGGAGGAGGAGGAGTCCGAACCTGTGGTGCGGAGCCAGGAGCTGCCCCGGCCCCGCGATGCGCCGGATCCCGTAGCGGTACGGGGTGCCGGGCACATCACCGTGTAAGGAGTAGGGGGGGGGCTGGCGGCGGGCAGGAGGCAGCGTGACAGGCCGGTGTGGTGTGGCGGGGGGAGGCGGCGGCCGGGCCGGAGCACCGTGCTGCCGGCGGTACCGTGCTGCCGGGGACACGGCTGCCCGCTGGCGGTGCCGGGAGGGGGTAAGGACACGAGGAGGACTGTGCCCCATCCCTTTTTGCTCCGAGCACCTCTTCCCCCGCGGAGGCGAGCTGCCCGCCTTGCCGCGGTTTTGCAGCCCTGCTCCCTCTCCGCCTCCCCCACCCACAAACACAACCCGTCACCTGGTTTGTGAGGGGAGTTTTGCTTTTAACTTGTTAAAACGGGAAACTTCGTGTTTTCTAGTAGCTCAAGGCAACCCAAAGTCACGAAGGAACAACTGAAGTTCAGCTGGCTGTTCCGTGCAGAAGCAGCAGCTAATCAGCCCTGGCAGTCCTGGGTATACTTCTTTTTCCAAACAATCTGTTAGATAAAAAGTAAACGCCACACGGTGTGAGGATGAGCAGTCTGTTCAGACGATTTCACCATGACCCTTCTCTGTCTCAGCTGAGCCATGGAGCTCCCCCCCCCCCGCACTGCAGAGGAGGTACATGGCTGTGTTGTAGTTTATCAGCTCCAAACTTAGTCGTGAGTTTGGTTTAGGCTAAGTGTTTTTATCATTAGAAGGCAACGTGAGCCAGAATGTTTGCTGCTCACTTAAACAGTTGGAACAGAAGATGAGCAAACTGTGTGATCTTATATGTAATGTTTACTCATAGGGATTTTCTTAATATGTCTACTCCTGCAAGTGGAGGGATTAATATAACAAAGTACATCCATAACAAGCTGTTGGTCGTTGCAGTCATTTTCATGGCAGGGAGGGAGGTATTGAAATTTTTGTATTGCAGAAATCCGTCAAGCTTGTGTTGCTTTGAGTCTGCCTTTGGATTGCATAAAAGAATGCACATTTTTTTCTGTAAATAGGTGCAGTGTGATCTAGCTATCTGCAGCAAAAACACTGGGTGGGGAAGGCTCTCTTCCTAAGAGAACTAATGTTGGATTTGATTCTGTGTCCGTCATGTAAGTCTAAATCAGGTTTGCA
The DNA here is from genome assembly GCA_024606505.1 of Aquila spilogaster. NCBI lineage: Eukaryota > Metazoa > Chordata > Aves > Accipitriformes > Accipitridae > Aquila > Aquila spilogaster. The sequence goes on along the minus strand of JANHGO010000044.1, from coordinate 27,274,216 downwards.
TTGAGCTAGTGCCAGTGGATAGTTGCTCTGCTGCACCGCAGTGTACTTGCTTGTGTTGATGGCATTTCTTTCTGTCCTGACCCGAAATAGCATGTGGCCTGACTAAAGGAGGGATGTAACACAAGCAAAATGATTAGAATACCACATACCCATCTTATTAGTTATCTGGTTTTAAGCACTAAACTGGAAAAAATGTTATGCACTTATTTGCTTTGTCTGCTGTGATGCTTTTTGTGTATTAGTGATGTTCCTTAAAGCTCCTTCTTGGCTCCAGCATCTTTTGGGGATGGGCAGGAGCATCTCCAAGAACTCTGTCAACTAGTGATGTCTACATCAAAAGAAAACAATACTTGTAAGTGATGCGGAAATCATGAGCTAGCATATGTGCCCTTGTAACTTCTTGAACTGAATTCCCATCCGCCTTATTTTCCCTTTCTTCTGCTCCTCCCAGCTTTCTTCCTGTAACAAGTCTAACTACCTGAATGGTAGAAGGCAGCTTTTATCAGCTCATGACATATTTTTAAATCACCTTATATTAACAAAACCAGTGGATGTTACCAGTAAAATGCAAATAAACTCTGGACACTACAGTATGTAATCCTAACCTCCATATTAAATGGGAAATATTTTGCTTCCTAGAGTTTCTGGTTAGTATGTATCAGCTCTGAAATTCTGTCACTTTTTGATCACACAGATGCTGCTGCTTTTGAAATCAGTTGGCTTCAGAAGCAGCCTGCTCTAGTTACTGAAGTGAGATACATCATTGAGTAAAACTTGTGTTTGTTTTGTGAACCTGTCTGGAACATTGCTGATAAAAATTTCTGTCCTGACAAGTCAGACACTCTATGGAAAAAAAAAGGGGGGAGAAAAAGAAAAGAAAATCAGTTATTTTAAAAAAGCCATTGTTTTCCTTGGATTTTTGTTTCAGATGCCTTCTGTTCCTCATCTGATACTGGCCTTCTTGGATACTTTTGGTGTATAGAGAAGGGATAATTCTCTAATTCCAGGGTCATCTTCTGGTCCAGCTTTTCATGTGCAGTCCTCTTATAAAACTCTTATGTTAGTAGATTCAAACTATGTATTAGTTTCTTGCATGAGAGTTTTTATTATGACCTTGTCAGTGAGCTGCTGACCCTAACAGAGTTCTACTGCAGTATCCAACAGTACTAAATATAAATTCCAAGAATCTTCTGAGGGTTTTTAGCAGGATCTTGCTTTTTCCACTGACTGTTTTGCTAACCCTTTTACCCCTGTGCATGGTAAGAGTGATCATGTAAAGTGTATTTGTTTTATTTTACTCAGAGAGAGAAAATGTATGTGAAAGCAGTTAGCAAAATTTATGCTCATCTTGTTCAATGCTCTTTCACTCTAGAAGATTCTTACTTTGAAACAATTAACCATCAGTCATATTTATTGTTTTCAGAAGGCTTTTGGATTTTAGTGCAGAGAAATTGCTAGGACCTAGTAAATGCCTTTGCTTCTGAAATTCCATTTGAATGAGTTATAAACCCATTGTTCGCTGTTTCTTGCATAGTCAGTGTGACTCTGGTTGGTGTATCCAAATATCTCAACATAAACATTTTTAGTGAAGACTGAGTCATATGCCTACCAAAGCAGCAGCAATAACTTTCAAAAACAGAGCAGTAAACAAACTCTTAACTTGGTTCTAAGTTTTTATTTATCTGATGTAATTTTTCCATATCATTAAGTCCATGTAGATGGATAGTAATGAGGTAATGAAATAGCCATTAAGCATATTCTTGACCTTAGTATGCAGCTTGTGATTCCTGCTTAAGTCTGCAAACCTCCTAGTTTTGGATACAAGTTAACTTTTGTTATTCCATTGTATTTTCTGTAGGAGTGCCCCAGGGGTCCGCAATCCAGGTGCTAATGAAAAGCATATTGTCATCAATTAGGGAAGGCAGGGAAGAGCCAGGTGCTCTCAGTTGTGATAAGATGACATTTGATTATTGTCTGATATTACTCCACCTTCTGCATATTTAAAATAGCAGATGCCACATGTTTAAAATAGCAAATGACCTCAGGCTTCCACTAGTTACCAAAAACTTAGTTTTCCAAAACATCATCCGCGGCTAAGGGTGTTCTTCAATAGTTCTGTTGGCTTCATAGGAAAAGGTCCTAGACAAGGAAGAGAAATGTTAAGTGTTCAAAGGGATTTCAGCTCAGGGCTCTTGATGAATGTCTTCTTTATTCTCTAATGCTGGACAAAGCTTAGATGATACCTCATAAAGAATAGTATGTAGGATTTGAGTTCATCTGTTCAAGATAGGTTAAACCTAACGTGGGTTAGGTGTGGGGAAAGGAGCCATGCTGAAAGGAGTTTGGAGAGCCTATTGTGAGAGAGTTGACTAAACAGGTTTAGCTTGTGTAGTCTAGTAAGACTGATTACTATCTATAAATACAGTAGCTGGATAAATGAGAACGACGTGCTATTTAAGTCAAAAGAAAAAAAAGGTAAGCACTTATAAGTATATCTGTTCTAGATATGAGAAGGTGTTTTTCAAAATCTTCCTCTTTCAGTTCTGGGAACAGGAAATGTTACTTCCCTATGCTTTGTAAACTAAGGGAAAGAATTTTATAATGTGATACCTGTTGCAGGTGGGGTTTGCAACTGATGATTCAGGGTGTTTGTTTCAGTCTTGAATTTGAGGGATTTATGAATGTATCTTATTACAGCTCCCTATGAGAAGTTGCATTCTCCCCACTTTACAGATGGGGGAAGAAGAGATAATGGGACTTGTATGATGCTATACATTAAAACAGGAAAAGAGAGACACAAGAACTAGAAAGTGAGGTCATCCTAATTCTATTCCAGTGTTATTTCCTATAGGAAACAGTGCCTTGCTTTTAGAGATATATGTCATCCAGTGACAAAATTGCAACTGAAGTAATATGGGTGACTTACCTGAATTTCTAAAGGTTAGACTTTGGGCAGCTTTCACTGAGGAGCCAGAGAACTAGCCCAGAAATAAGTCGCCACCAACTGATGTTTTAAATGATTTAAAGGACAGGTAGTGGAATTTATTTTACATAGTGATTTTTTTAAATATACTGAATTTTAGAAGACTTCATAGGCCAAATCATGCTAGATCATTAGTCTGTTGTAGAAGGTCTAATGAAGTTACTTATCTCTTAATCAAGACTTTAGGTCTTAACTTTTTTTTTCCCTAATAACACTTCAGTACTTTTATGAAGTTGCTCGCAAAGCTGTAGAACTATACAACATTCTGCTTTAACATTTCTAAAAATAATTTTTTTTATTTGGTTCTTGAATTCCACCGCCTGCTCCCTGGTCTAAAAAGAGTTTAATGTTTCTGAACTGTGTGGTAAATCATCACGAGGATAGTCTGTAAAACTTGTAGAGATGCTTTAGTAAAACTGTGCTAAAGGCCATCAGTGATGCTGACTAAACATAGTTTATAATGCAGCATAGTTCTGTTTTCAGTATAGTCAAAACCCTCTATATTATTTTAGCCATTTGCAGGTGTCTGTGTAAAAGAGATGCATTTCTTTAACTGAGGTTTCTTGGATGTGTTATAACAATGGAATGTTTTGGCAACTGATAAAAGTTTGGGGTTTAAATACATTTCATGACATCAGCCTTCAAATTTAATGTAATAAAATACATTGCGGTCTTGTATTCTTAATAGATCTAAATCAGAAAGCACTAATTTATGTTATTCTTTATGGAAAATGGTGGTGCAATGGGAATTTTAATGAGTATGTGTGACCAATGAGATAAAAGACACTACCTATGGCTTAGGAAGTTTTTGAACTATGAATTGTTGAAGGTCAGAAGAGTGTTCTGGGGAAATGCTAGTACACGTTTGCTTTTTGGTTTTTTTCTTTTGCTGTTTCCTAGGCATCTGCTACTGGCCACTGCAAGAGTCAGTGTTCTGGGCTAGGTGGACCTTTGGCATGGTTTAGTGGAATTAGTCTGTTATATGGGTAGAGTAAATAATTCTGCAGTATTGCCTGAACTTTTCCAGTAGTTAATTTATTATGTTGTCTCATTGCTACAACTTTGTGATCATTTTAGGTAGTTTCATTGCTGATATACAGAAAAGTCCGTATTCCTCTAAACAAGCTTGTGTATGTGCTTCATATCATTAGTCTTTAGAGGATTTTGTAAAGACTGAAAAGACTACCTCATTTCTCTTCATGTCTCCTTAAAAATAAATATATAGTATAATAACACTTGGAAGATTTCAGTTGAAAAAGAAAAGCTACAAAATGCGGAGGCTGACTTGCTAGATTACATTCACAGAGAATGGAAATGCACTTTTATTAGTAACCTTTGTGCTTGCCTAAAATCTTACTGGTTTTACTCTTTGTTTTTGTAGCATTAATTTAACAGCATGGCTTTCCAGTTCACTTGAATATGCAGTAGCTCATGCTGTGCTGATGTTCAGTTCACTCACATTCACGTCTAGAAACTTTTCTGTGAAAATATGTTGAATGAAACAAACACAAATAGGTGGCAATTGGTTATAGTGCTTAGAATAGCTTAAGAGGCAAAGGTTGAGAAATACTTCAATTAAGATCTACTTTCTTTTTTTTGTTTGTTTTACACAACTAGTGCTCCAATATGCTGCTCTTTACAAGAGTCAAAGCTCTGACTTAAATTAGCCATTGAAGAACTTGATTGGACTTCACCAGTATTGTTGACAAACATTTTAATTAGCTTACTGGATTTCTAGAGACACCACAAGTTATTTTATTATGCTTCTCTCTTCTTTAAGGTTTATTTTACATTTTTGTATACTTATAAACAAGTTACATTGCCAAGTTTGGATATGTGAGTTACTACACTGTGCACATGAGTGTGTATGTATTATATAATGATAGGGGACTGATGACATTTCAGCAAGACTAGTATTTGTACAAGTGACCAGTAAGGAGTACTTCAGGTGTCAGTTTGACTCAAAGCAAATTCTGTCTCTCCATAAAGTTTGTTTCTACAATGGCTATTACAGTACCAAATGTATTTGTGCTTTTTGGCTGAGATCCTTTGGGTTTTTTTCTTTTTTTGGAACAAAAATACTCACTAGATAGTTTAGCAGAGCTGACAGTGAACTTGATGTACAGTATATTTAACTTTATTTTTGAACAGAGCTTAATGTTAAGTTTGTAAAGGTTGTTAAATTACTGAATTGTAAAGGTTAAAGATTTCAGTTAAGGTAGAGGGGATGGAAGATCAGGGTTCTTGTTCTGCAGAAGCTAGCAGGTTTAACATCAGAGCTTAGTTAACTTCTTGCCTACTTACATGCTTTAAATATAATAATAAAAAAGTCAAGTCAGCCTGCATTGTTGGTGCCCTGCTGATCTACAACACTAGCTTTTTGGAAATTTCAGTTGGTTCAGTAGTTTTGGAACTAGTGGTAACACAGGTCTACAAGCAAAGTCTAGCTCCCTGTAGGTTTCGCTGGTTATAATGAAGACTTACCTCTTGCTCAAAACCAAGAACACTTCAATAAAGAATAGTCACAGTGATACCTAAGGCTTAATTTTCTTGAAGTTCATAGTTGTTTTAAAACTGTTCTTTGTGGGGGCTCTTACATGTTTTGGATGAGAGTTTAACTCAGCCCAAAGCAATTTTTTAAAACTGTGTGGTTATAAATTTCTAAGATGATGATGAATGGGTTCCTTATAACTAGCTTTATCTGTTGCATGTGAATAAATTGCATGAGTAAGAAAAATAGCAGTAAAAGGATTATTGAACCTAGTAAAACTGTAATTTAATAGCTGGAGTTTTTTTTCTTAAAGAAAGCAAAGATTGAAACTTACTGCTATCCAATCATAAAAGAATTTTTGTGCTTTTAGCAACTTCAAGGTATTGAAGTAAGGCAACAAGCTATATTTCTCTGCCTTGTAAATGACCTTATGAATGATACACGAGACCTTACACAAATTTAGGTTGAAAGCTCATGAAATAATGTAAATGTAAGGGCAAAAGAAATTAATAGGGTTTTTTTTTTTAAAGTACAAAATCTGTTACATTTTTTTATTAAGGGAAACAAAATAAGTTAGGTGGAATATATTTTGTTTGTCTCTTTTGTTTTCAAGGTTTGGCTTGAGCAACAAGTTTGATACAGAATTTCCTTCTGTTCTGACAGGGAAGGTAAGTGTGAGATTAAACTGTTCTTTTAAATGGAAAGATCCAGTGCATCCAGTGGTTTCTGTGTTACAAATAACATGCTCATGAATCCACAGTGCAGTGCAGGCCAGCGCTGCATTGGAGACTGTTTGAACTGTATGAACTAGCTGGTTGATGACCAGTCCCTACAGTGTACTTTGAAAGAAGAAAAAATGATATGCAGTGATTGCTATCATTATTGACATTCTAAACAGAGAAAAGCTCAACATGACATCATACTGTTTTCATGCAGGCAATCTACATGAAAGCAAGACTCACTTAACCTTGATTTATAGATATCTGGAGTTTGTGCTACCTCCTGTGTGAATTAAATTATTTCAAATACTAGACTTGTCTTTTTAATATATGTCTGTCAAGCCTTGAGTTTATATTTAGACAGATCTCTGGAAGAGAATCTATTTTATCTGAAGCTTTAAGGAACAAAACATTATAGTGTTAAATCTACAGATCAAGTAGCTTTTTAGTACATTTTCAGAAATACAATAATTGTTTAGGTCTGAAAATTAGTGGTGACAGGTCTCTTGCTTTCTCTGGAGTCCTGTCATCTTACTAAATGCAAGTTTAATAAATACTCATTTGTAGCTATTAATGAAAACTTGTAGCAAAAATCTTGGTTATGGTTTTAAATTCTTTTTTTTTCTTTTTTTTTTTTATATTTTAAAATTTTGAATTCTTTTTGTCTTAGTTTTTTTTTCTTTCTGCTGTTTCACTCTTTGGTGCTTTTCTTTTGCTTCATTTTATATCTCCCTTGTGTATCTTTTCCAGAAGTTGTGAGGAAAAAGTTTATTTGGCTCTTACTGCTCTCTCTAATGTCATACCATACAGCTCTGCTATCTCTGCAGCCTCTTGGAGTAGCTGTTGAGTCATATTAACAATACGCTAAAATGCAGCTGGATGGCATCTCCTGGTTCTGCCAAATCCATCTGGGTGTTTTCTCCTTCATTTTCACCCCAGAGTATAATGAATAAAATAGTTGTGTTGAATTTGTCCAGCTTTTTTGACAGCAGTACAATTGAAAAGCAGGTTGCTATTTGGAGTTTTTGGTTGTTAAAAGACAGCATGGGAACTCTGGCCTTGCTTCAGAATCTCACGGAGCTCAAAATGAAAAGTCTTACTGATTCCACACAGTCTAATGTGAGGGCTGGCGATAACACCATTTGCATTTCACTACCTTGCATGTCTAAGGCTTATTCTTTTCTCTGAAGCTCTTTTTGATCACCAAAAAGCCATAGAATACTTTTTGGAAATAACAATTTTTATGTTCTTTTAGTCAAGTTGTAGTTTGTTATAAATAAGCCTAAAGAAAATACCTAGCAGGAAGTGTTAAAACTTGACTTGATTATATAATTTCATCTCTTTCTGTCTCTCTAAAATACATTGGTGTGTATTAAAAAACCAAAACAAACCCAACACCCAAACCTACACTTTTTAATACGAGCATCAATGCCTACCACATTTTCCACTTTATTGTCCTCCTCTTGTTAAATAGACAGTGAACAAAAGTTTAATTTAAAGTTCAGTTGACTGGTTGGACTTAATTTAGCAAAGAAAGGAAAAAGGAAGTTCTTCTACTTGGCATTTACCCTTCTTGTTCTATAGATCTAATCAGTGACAACATAAGTCACATGAGCAGGGATTTGCTATACATAGGTATGCTGCTTCTGTTGAGAATCTTGATATCCTGTTATCTTTTTCTCATGTGGATTTGAGGGGCTTTCTGAGTAAGAAGACCTTGAAAATAACTTAGTTCCCTTTTGTGAGGGGAAAACTCCGATCAAATGAGATAGTAAACACATTTTTCTTACTGCCTGCCACACACTGCTATGAAAGACATTAAGAACCACAGTTGTGGGTTTTTTGGTTTTTAATGCTTTCATGAGTTGCAAGAAATAAATAATCTGCTTCTTCCTCTGGTTGTGGCAGTCAATCATGTTTATCCCTATTGAAAATGAAAAATCAGTCAGGTTTTTCCAGTAAGAAGATTTTCTTCAAATACCCTGATAAATAATTCACAGTAATAAGCCTTGTAGTCAATTGATACACCACTTTAAGATCTTTTACTGTTCTTAAAATACAAATTTTTACTTTTTATGGAGTCACAATTTATGAATAGCATAGTGACTGTTTATATTAACAATTTGTGATTAAAATGTTTACTATGAACTTGCATTAGTACGCCGCTAGTATAAGGCAATGTCATACTTTATTCAGAATGTCTGTGTAACGCTAAGTTTAATGGCTTTGTTGTCCATTATGAATTGATACTAATAATATCAATGGAGTGTAAAAGATGAAGCCATTAGGTGGGGTTGATAGACTTCTCTATGGTATTGTTTTTCTTTTTAATAAATACAGATGGAGCACTAGCTTTTTAAGCACAGGATGAAAATCTATCCAATGCACAATAAAAACCCTAAATAGATAAAAACTATCTAGCTACACCTTTCTCCCAGAAGCACTAACTTTTTGGTTTTATGCCACTGTGTAGTCTTAGGAATTTACTTAAGATTCCTGACCCTTAGTTTGCCCATCTACATGATGATGATAGTAAACCTTCTGCTAATTTTCTTTTTTTAAAATCTGAAATACCCCTCCTTCTTCACCCATCTCCCCTGCCTCCTCATCCCCCAGTTTTTACAGAGTCTGGATTGTTATTGTAAATTAACCTAGACCTAAGATGCATGTAATTACATCTTAGATATTTAATTGAGATGTGTTTGTTGCTTTTGGGGGGAGAGGTAAATGTGTATATTTGAGGATAAAACATGGGCAATAAAACAATAAAGAAAAGGAAAATACCAGGTGGGTCAGATGTTGGGCCTAGCTAATTCAGCTAGATTGACTTAATATGCATCTTGCAGGATGAGATACAAGCTTCAGCTGATTTATAAATACTGAGCTAGGCTTTCAAACAGTGCATTCTTTTAAACGGAATATTTAGACAAAAGATTTGACTACACTTAATACAGAGGTGATATTTAACTTTTAATAATGTGATTGAACTTTGGCCTAAATTTAAATTCTGGCTAAATTTAAATTCTGTGGGCTACAGTTTTATAGGATTGTTAATTATTTTAAAACAAGCATTTAAAAGCTTTTAACAAAATACTCTTCATGATATATGGCAAAATAGCACACACTGTTCCAGGTGACAAGAAAATGATGGAGGCAGTGAACCTTAAGGAAGAAAGTGGAGTTTCCTGCCCTGATCTTAAAACAACAAGGGTCCTATACAGAGACTACTGTGCAATGCAGGGAAATGTAAGCCATAAAATGTGGTCTTGGTATTGTGATCCCAATGCAACATGTGATTGATAGGGTTTGTGATCACGATGATTGAAGGAGAAAGATCAGGCCTGCTGGGCTTTACTTGCTCTCTTCCTGTGTTTGTAGATTCTCTTGCATCCTGTTGTAAAATATTATGACACCCCCTCCTTTCCTTTTATGTTGGTTTGGGGTTTTTGGTTTTTTCCCCCTCCCTTAAAGACCTAAAAGGAACTAATGTCACTTTACAAGGTGTACTGCACAGCCAGGAGCTATGTACTTATCTCATTCTTTTCAAGACCCAGACAGAAACTCTCCAAGAGACTTTCCAAAATTACTTAAACTAGACTTTCTTAGGGAGCTTTCTTTGTGCAGGAGGTGCTGTTAATTCTCTGTTTGTTTGAAATACATTAGTCATTTCATATTAACCTTTCAATATCTGTACCTGCGAGAAAGGCAAGATTTAAAATTATGCCAGAAAATCAACAAAATTCTTTGGTAACTGTTTCATTTGGATACCATTTTATTATTAAATTAGAACAGTTATTTTATTTAGAGATATTTTGTTCTTTGTCACTGTGTAAAAATGCTTAACTGTTACTGAGCTGTAAACTGAGAGCAACAAAACTGTGTTTTGCTTCTATTTATCACAGAATGAGCCTTATCTTGGTCACCGGTTCCTTTAGTTTCAAATGAAGATGTGTAATTGACTGACAGAAATACTTGCTGTGATTACATTTCCTAAAGGGAGAAATATATCCAATAGTTTGGGTTAGCCAAAACCGTCTTAAATAATTTCATCTTATGTTGCAGCTAAGAGATTCACCTTTACATGAAAGTATTTGGTGCATTAGCAGGTAGTAGAGGTGCTTTTATAATACTATGTTAAGGTAAATATCATACCAAAATTTCTGAAATAGAAATTTTCTCTTTCTTGGTGGCATCCCAAGTTGGTTTCTAGTTTAGCCATTTGCAGTGCTATGCTCTACAGGAAGGAGAGTACTTCAACATTGTTCTTATAAAGTAGCATCAAACTGAACCTGATGTGAACAGTGACTCCCTTAAATGTAGCACAGAAATATGGAATCTCATCATCCCAGTGCTTGCTTATTAGGTCCCAAATTTTTCTGCCAGCTGTGATCTAAGAATCTGGTTGACTTCTCATATTGGATGTTATCACTGATGATAAGGTTTCTTCATGGTAAAGTAAATTCTAGACTGTGCGATTCCATTGTCTTTGGTAGCTTTCTACAGCTGTATTTTGGGGTTGGGGTGTGTTGTTGTCAAGGTCCGGTAAACTTTGTGCCTAACAGAAAAGGAAACATTCTCTTTTCTTAGTGGGATTCATTGCAGAAGTACTAATGGGCTCAAGAAAAAAAACTACTTATTTTTATCTTTCAAATAAACAGATAGAATGATACATGTACAAATTTCAGAAGACTTCTCAAAGGAAGTGCCATTTGTATATATCTAAATGTTAGGAGCATGTAAACTTCCTTAAGAGTTGAGAGTGCTAATTTGTTAATGTATGTAATCTGAATTTACTTTGAAGTATGTCTGACTGCAGAAGCTGTGCAACGTTACCCATACTGCATACAGCACCCTAACTGTACTTTACTACAAAACGTTTTCCCACATTGAAGATGAAATGGTCTTGCTCACGTGCATCTGATATTTGTTAGAGTCTAAATACAAGAGCCAGTGTTGGCAAAGAGATCTATAAAACCTCCTGTTTCAGATACATGCAAGTACAGGCTAGTTTTCCACATTACAATGTGATTTTTTTTTTTTTTTTTCTGTTCATTGAAAATGTCCCAATATGGGGGATCTGTTTCTTTTTGCCATTTTCTTTCTTCCTTTTTTTTTTTTTCCAAACTAAGGTGTCTATTGTAAAATATATTTAAATGTTGATGTTCCAGTCAGTCTAAAGAAAATTTTCTTACTTGCTCCGTTTATATGTTTAAAAAGAATTATAAGACAGTCTATTTAATATGGGGAGGGGGGTGTCTGTATAATTGCAAAAGAAATACTTTCTGTGTACTTATTAATTCCTGCTATAAAATAATCACAATGTTAAATTATGTTCTTATATTACTAACTGTAGGCCTGGCTTGTGTACAAACCCAGATGACCTCTGACTCTATACTGCATGCTGATCTGAATAGCCAGGAAACAGATGTTGTATTTATTTACTCCCTTTCCTGCAATGTTTTAATGAATTTAGGTCTTGTGAATAGGCGGAGGTAGCAGAATCAGGTCCTCTCCATTTCCTGTCCCATAGTTTTGCTCCTTCGGTGAAAGAAGTCTTTGTCATTAAATTAATGCTTTTGTTGTTGTCGCCCCTGTTTGCAGAATCAAATGAACAGAGTTGGGCTTGCTTGGTTGGAAGGATTATGTAGTAGTTGCACAGCTTTTTATACAGACTAATTCTAGGGATTTTTTTTCTTCAACATGACAAGTAGTTAGGAAAGATTTTATATATTTTTTTTTTTTAAGTTGTTGTGCCTGACTGGTCAAGTCTATTGAAGTTGGATCCAATTGTGCTGCTTTGTGCGTTCGAATGCTGGATTGTGTTGCAGTTAAGAGTGCCATCTTGGAGTCAATACCACGAATCCATATTTGACTTGTCAAGTATAAGTTACTTAGATTCTGTAGAGAGATGAGGGATTTGGGGTATGTAAATAGGTAAGTGCACTCACTTGTTTGTAAGAAACATGCTGGTATCAGAGGAAGGAGCTTATTTCTCATAGAAAATGTGGTTTTCCACTCTGACTCTGCAGTGGCAATATATAGAAAATATTGAGTAAGCTCTGCTGAATATTCCTTAATTTAAATAAGTTGTTTTCCAACAGCTAGGCTTTATTCATAACCCTGTACAAGATGCATTTCTTTGCCTTGAATATAATCCCGTATATGTTTCTCCAGCCTTCCCTATTTTAGGAAGTGGCCACAAGTGAAGTTGTGGCCTCATGTCAATATGGACCACTTCAGGAATTTATCCGTGGACAGAGGTCCACCTTCACCCAGGCACAGTGTAGACTTGCATTGGTATGAAATGAATTTGGACAATATTATCCTTTTTTCTATGTGACACACAGGTGTTTTTACTACAAAGCTGCCCCGTATTCCCTTGGAAACCAGATATTTGTCATTCCTACTTTTTTTTTTTTGTTCACCATAGCCAGTGTGTATGTTGCACAGCTGTCTCCAATTTCTAGTTTTGTTTGGGGCCACTATATTATCAGGACAATTGATTTATTAATGGTGCAATAAATAAGGATGAGGCTGTTCATCTAAGTGATGTTTAACTTTTTAATGCAAGTTTTTGCAAAGCATGCACCATAAATGAATTTGTTACAGGAATGTGACTTTTTCATGTTCACTGAGTGGCCAGTGTTTTAGAAGGTGGGGTCATGTTGTATAGTGGTATTATGGTTCATTTACATTTTAATCTGTACAGGCAATTATTGAGAAAATACACCAGTAATGGCTTTCCACTGAAGTTCAGCACTTCTTTTGCAGGTTGCCCCAGAAGAATTCAAGACCAGCATCAGTCGTGTGAATGCCTGTTTAAGAAAGAATCTCCCTGTCAATGTAAAATGGCTGCTTTGTGGCTGTCTGTGCTGCTGCTGCACACTGGGCTGTAGCCTGTGGCCTGTAGTCTGTCTTAACAAAAGAGTAAGTACATGTTGCATTCTTCTTATTCTATTTATTTTGCAATTACTGATAACATTAAATAACGTTTAATAGTATCATCCCCATTTCAAAACCCTTTTTTTTCACTTGCATTCAAAAGGTTATTCTGTTTTCCATTCCTTAGAAAGTAGAAAAAATGTTTGTTAATGAAGTAAATTATACCAAATTACCAATTGAATTAATAGTTTTAGGAATAGCTAATCCCATCTCAGTTCGAAGAACAGGATGGAGTATATGATAACCTAAATTTCCAGGATTTCTAAAGGTCTAAGAATTGAATTAAATGAAACAAACACAAATTTGTTTTCTATTTGGGAAGTTTAAAGACTTCCCATTTATTTATTTATTTATTTATTTTCTTTTGACAGAAAGTTGACAATTCTTGTAATCGGGTCCAAAGTAATAATTCTGAAAAGAGCTTTAGCAATATTGAGTAAACATGATCCTAATTACCTCTGTGGTTTACATTTAGAATTGATTTATCACAGCAGTAAATGTTTAGGAAATACATAAACAGATATAATATAATGATATTCTTTGCAGCTACATAGTTTGTAAGACTTGTAGACATAAAATCTTATTATCCAAAAATGTAAATAGTATGTAGGTGCACTAGGGAAAAAAACTCTCACACTTGTCAATTTAATTATAGCAAAAGATCTTAAGTAAAAAATCTGTTAAAAAGTAATACTTCTGGCTTTTGAAAGTTTATGATCTTTAATAAAACAATCTGAAAGCAAAAACAAGGAATAGGCATTGCTTTGCAGAGAAAATAAAACAGTAGCATTTTGCCAAACTTTCCAACTTGCTCAAAAAAATAAGTTGCTTTGACTGGTATCAAGTTTTTGGTTAAGAAAAATGAAATGCACTAAAGTCATAATATGTTAACTTGTTGAACTGCTGATTGCTGAAGCCTATATCACTAAAAAGTTAAAGGACTTGTTTTAGCTCATTTAATCTGCCTTTATAAACATTGTTATTGCAGAGGAATAGGCTTGAGGTATACTGATGGAATATTTGCAGTTTTAAAACCATATTTAATATTCTTGTGCGAGTGAAAATCTAAGTAAATGCCCATGTGATGTTGTAGCATTAATGTAATTCTCAAGGGTACAAACAATATGTACCAAGTAGGAGTAGGGAGGATTACGTTAACTTCTGTGGGTATGTGTGTGTCTATATATTAGAGCAATTTGATCACTCTAACAATCACAAGTGTGGTGGGTTGAACCTGGCCAGCAACTAAGCACCCACCAGCCACTTGCTTACTCAGCACCTTTCCCCTGCCCCCAAGCAGGGTCGAGGAGAGAATCAGAAAAGCAAAAGAAAGAAAAACTCTTGTGTTCAGATAAAGACAGTTGAATAAGTGAAGGAGAAAAAGGGAGAAAGACCCAAGTGATGCAAAGGCAAATCGGTCGCCACCTCCCACCAGCAGACCGATGTGCAGCCTGTCCTTGGGCAGTGGGCTACTTTGGAAAGAATAGCCCCCAGTTTTATTGCTGAGCATGATGTTACATGGCATGGAATATCCCTTTGGTCAATGCTGTTCAGCAATAGCTAAAACATTGATGTGGTATCAACACTATTTTAGTCATAGATCTAAAACACGGCACCATACAAGCTGCTGTGAAGAAAATTAGCTCCAGCCCAGCCAGTCCCCATATACCCATCTAGCAACAAAAGGCTTTATGAGATCCAAAGGTTGGAATATGAAACTAAGACTATTGAAACAGGAAATAACATGTACTTTTTAATCCCAAGGATAGCTTTGTCCCTGGAAAAAAATTACAAAGAAGTGGTGGATTCTCTACCATTAAGTCTTTGACTCAGAATTGGATAACATTGTATCTTTTTTTAATGAGATTGTGTAGCTCACCTACCATTATTAGCTTTAGCAAAGAAGTTGGTGGATGGAATTCTGTAGCATACCATGCAGGAACTGGAGTAGATCATCACAGTGGTAGTTTTGTGACCTTAAAAATCACTGAAACTCAAAAAATCTTCTCCTTTCCCACAGTTGTGGGAAGAGCAGAATATGAAGGTCATATGCACTTTGGTATCCAAGAGTTGAAAATACAGGCACTGTTTGTTGTGAGCTGGAGTTCTGTAGCATTGAGATTTTTTTCAGGATTCAGATAACAATTACATTAGCAAAATCTGGAAATTACATGTGTGTAAATTGTGTTGTCAGTAGACCACCTGTAGTGAGTGCAGTATTTGGCCAAGAGAACGTGGGAGATTCTGTTTTGGCTTGGCTATGGCCGGTAAAAATACTACATTTGAAAGGATCTCTTACTAAGTAAATGAATTCTGGGAAAGTTACAGTCCTAAGTTAACAAAAACCACATATACATAGGTGGTTTTTTTCTGAAGAAGATCTGATGTTGAGGAGTGGGGAGTTGAAGTGGTAGGACTTCCATTCATAATTTCTCTTTTGCTTGGTTCTACTTTTATAAAACTTGCTTATTTTAGATTAATCTTAAGCCAGAAAAGCAATAGTAAGATTATTCTGGTTGAGGCTGGCTACTGAACCTTTTATAATACAGTTTTGACTTACTTTTTAGACTAGAAGATCAATTCAGAAGTTATTAGAATGGGAAAATAACAGACTGTATCATAAGGTAAGAAAAGTTAGAGTGCTTGGTTTCTTCAGCTTTAAGAATAGTAAATATTTTTTTTTTGCGTAATTGGCATGTAGGAATTTTACAGTCTTGTTATAATTCCATACTTTATACTGATCTTAAACCTGTATCTGAAGTGTTCCAGATCCTAATAATTTGATATTGCTAATGCTTGTTATCTTACTCATCAAAACAATGCTGTGGTATGCATTAATCCTTTGATAATTACTTTCTTAGCTTGGTTTGCACTGGAAGCTGAGTAAAAGGAAATGCGAAACTAGCAATATGATGGAATATGTAAGTATTCTTTTACTTATTTGATATTCAACATACCTATGATTTTATAGAGAAAATCCTTAACTTACTAGACTCTCACCTATCCAAAAAAATCTCTCAGAAAAACGTGCAGTTGTGTTTGACATACACCCATGAAGGCCACTTTTAATAGGAGCAGCCATGGCATATATTGAGATTTGGAAATTGTCACCACTAAACATGTCTTTTCATAACAATCCTACATTTGCACTGCAGGTACACTTGTTTTGATCTCTAATTTGTAATGAGGGAGATCCACTGTGACTTTGTGCATTGGTGTGATTCCCACACCAGGCCATAGTTGTTTAACGCTTACCCACCTTTTCCATTGGTATTCATAATTGCTTTGATTCAAATTCTTTGTGCAGAAATATTCCATTTTTATAGTAGTATGGTTTTTGTCTGGATTTTTTTTTTCTTTTTGCTAGCTCTGAATTTCATAAAGTTTTAAACAAGACAGTCCATTTAGGAAAGCAGAATTCAGAATATATCTGTGGTCCTACTATTCCCCATACACTTTCACATATAGCTGTGAAGATTGTGTAGGCTTGAAGAAAAGAGGTAGTCACCCCCGAAAAAGTGAAGCGTCCAGAAGCCCTGTATTTCAAAATGACTGAAATCTCTGCTTTGTTATTCTGGGAAACATTCCCTCCTTATAGAGTATCTCAGATATGTTTAGTCTTACGTACTAGCTAACGTTGCATGGAAATTGTGCTGCAGGTCTGAACTTTTTGGTTACTGTGTTCTGTTCTTGTCTTTTTCCCTTCTTCAACAGGTAATATTAATAGAGTTCTTACCAAAATATCCCATATTTCGACCTGACTGAGGAACAGCATTTGGTCTTTCATGTTACCTGTCATTTTCTACCCTTAGTGCCTTGTAGATGATTTTGGAAAGAAGATGGTCTACTTTGCTGTGACTTAAAAATGTTCTTCAGTAGAGTATCTTCCTTGCTATGTTACTTTTTTTTGTTAAGAAGAGAACAATTTGCACATTTTTTTATGTTAAATGAGGCTTCTATGTTGCACTCTGAATTTTTAACATTAACAATAACTGATATAGTTGCCACTAGGGATCTAACATCAGTGCTGCTTAAACTTGTTCTGAGCATGCTGCCTTATTAATTTCTATATTTGCTGTTCTCAAACATGCATCCTAATGCCATGTCATACTATATTTCATTCTAAATGTCGCAATCCTATAAACCCTCAGTAGAAATGTCCAGGTAAGCATCTAGTAGTAATGATTTTAGTATAACTTGCTTGCATAGGACTTGCAATCAACAGCACTGGTTTTGTCCTGCACTTTGCAAAATCATCATTTACATTAGGGGGTTAATTATTTTACCCACTATGGATTTGTAAATATTGACTCTTTGCATAATGTAAAGTGTGGTATGCCAAGGTTTACAGAATGTAATATAGCTCTTATTCTATTGCCAACAGTCTGACATCGTTTTATTCATTACATTTGCTAGTATCCCCCTGATTGTATAGACCCATCCACATGCTGTTTTTATGGTAAAGCCATAATAAGTTTGTACATACTATCAAATGTGTAGGGCTCAGTTGCACTTTCTTTAGTAAATGGATGAAAAATGCATAGCATTTCTGTCGTCTTTTTTTTTTTTTTTTTTTTTTTGGTAAGTATTTCAGGTGGTGTTTGTAGCACCTGAAATAGGAAGTTTAAATACTGTTCACCTTTGGAAAAGTTGCATTTGTGGGGTAGATGGCAGCTGCCAAATATCCCAAAGCCTCTTTCTAAGTTAGGAATATATGGATGCCAAGTTTTGTTTTTAAGTAAGGCAAAAAATGTTTCATAACTGGGAGACCTTCATTAGTAAGGAGAAAAATTTGGAACAGCCAAATCAAAGCTGAAGTAACACTTTCAGTGTTTTTGTAGCATGATAGTACTTCAACATTTTAACAGTTAAGTGACATAGCATCCTTTCCAGTGGAAATAAATTTTATCTAAATCAGAGCAGTGTTTCAGAATATGCTGATGGGAGCAGTGGACCAGTTGAAAGGGTTCATGCATATGTTTTGGTGTTCAGGTACAGTCTGAAGAGTCACAAATGCCTTGTGGAATTCACAAGTATTTTTGGTTTCTTCCCAGTTTGCCCGATCTCAGGAAGGGAAGTAATTGTAGAAAAACTTCTGTAATGGCTGGCCGAAGCAAGACCACTCGATAATAGTAAGCAAATGAAAACTGATGCAAGTTCCCTCCCTTTCCTAACTAGAAATAAGAAATCAGAGAAAAAAAACAGCAGATGACTTGAGTTTCTGCAAGTTGTGATGAATATCATCGTAAGTGTCCAGGCATTTCTTTGCAGCCACTTGACTCCTTGTGACATCATTCCAAGTTGCTTTTTAGTTTCAAGGTGACTTGGGATTTCCTCTGAACGTATTTGCATCTTTTCAGTATGCAGTATTGTCTGAAAATATAGTATTTGTAAGACCATTGCATTCTAATAACCGTAGTAGGCCAGATTTCTTGTACACAGTGTTTACAGAAGGCCAGTTTTATGCAAGTTGTTACTTCGACTCAAATTTCGTGCTATTCTTACTGTACAGCTGAGGAGTGCCAGACTCCAGCGCTTATAGTAGTTTCCAATCACAGACTGATGCTTCAGATTCTGAAATCTGTATACTTAGTGCAGAGGTTTCATTTGACTGGTAGATTGGTGACAACTAACTGTGTAATTGCATTTGTAACATAATGAATAAAAACCTACTGTGTTTGAATTTAACATTAGCTACACCTTGCAACTCAGATTTCTATCGCAGAACCAAGCAAAGTGTTCTCTCCAATTTTTTTTTTTTTTTTTTTTTTATTTAGGATGAGTGTTAACTGGAAGCAGAGAAAATACTTAATGGCAGAAAAATGCAGTGTAAACCAAAACTGAAATAGCACATCCAATTCTATGTATTTCCCTTACAAATCAGTTTCTGGAGTAAATGAAGGGAGCTTGGCTTAATTAACAGAACAATGGAAGTTTCTTACTGTTATGCCAGAACTTTGTTAGTAATTTTCTTTTTTTGTGTGTGTGTAAGAAACTCAAGAAATCTCAGCAGGTTCTTATTTTCTTCTTTATGTGACTATATTTTCAAAATGTTCTTTTCCAACTGAGAGAACAGGCAAGCTGAATGAGAGCTCTAGTAATTGCTAGTGGTGAATGCTGAGCAGTCTTCAGTCTCACTGCTAAAAGAAATCCTGTTCAGTCTGTGCTGACTTCATCGTACTCAGTTGAAAATTTCTCAAACTGATTTGTCTTGTTTCTGTGAAATGCTGTGCCAAACTGAGAGAATACCCTGAGCTACAGGAGCCCCTAGTCCCTCTGGGCTGTTCCCTGGCCACCCCGTGCTGCGATATGACCAGAGATCCAAGGCAGAACAAGATCACGGCTTTTGCTTTCCCACCCTCATCCCTTTGTCCCCTTCCTGTGGGCCTGGCCACGTCCAGTGCCACAGGCTGCTCTGCCCGCAGCAGATTGTCTGCCTCTGAGTCTCTCCTGGGCACTAAAGCACAGAATAATTAGTTTTTAAAGTTTACATTTTAAGTATGTAAATTCTATACATTTTACTTTGTCCTTAATTGTTAATTGTATAGTCTTCAAACCATGAAAGGGTCTCTTCTTTTTGTGTTTTAATAGACATTTAAGTATGTGGCCATAAAGTAACTAGTAAAGAATAAGAGCGCCAAAACTGCCATTTACAGTAAACTGTAACGTTTTAATAAGTAGATAAATTTGCATTAAAATGCAAAACCAGCAAGCAGTATTATATTTGCATCTGAAAGACACAGGTTCTGTAGCTCATTTAAAGATGAAGGCAGCTGTAAGTACTACTCTGAAGTCTGTGCACTTCGGCTCTGCCTACAGGTTCTTTTTTGCCTGGGCTATCCTTTGCTTTAATATAAAGACATTCAGGTGTAATTGTATCTCACGAGACTGAAAATCTCATTTTTGACAATAAGTCAGCATTAATTGGTAAACGTATTTATGGAGGATACTTGTTAATTGGAGAAAGAATTTGTAGCAATATAACAGAGATTAATGTTAGCAAAGTGTAGTGGAAGTGGTAAAGAAAGTGCCTTGACTGGTTCTAACAAAAGAGAAAGCATTGTGCAGAGAGTGAGGAGAAAAGGGAACTAGTAAGTCTCAGTAGTGTGAGTTTGCAGCAGATCTTTAAAAGCAGTTACTGTCTACCAAATCAGTGTTTAATTTTTCATATAAAGATGTTGACACTAACTTTCCTTTCTAGTTTTTATCTAGGAAATATTTGGGTTTCTATCTAGTAAGTTTTGTATCTAAGGACTATTGAAGTATTAAAGAATACTGGCAGAGCATCAAAGCTCTTACCTACCGTTTCCCACCTGCATCTGTGAAGTTGTTTTACCATAGGAGGAAAAAAAGTGTTCCAAGGCATGCACAGACAAGTCTAGGAAGTGTGGATTGAGTTGTAGATGGGTGACTTTAAATGGGAAACATTTTTGCTAAATCTGGTGTGGTCTTGATAAATAAAAAAAAGTTCCTATGCTTTTCTTGATAGGTACAAAACTCCATATGCAAAAACATAAATATATGTATATGATTGTCCCACTATGACAGTTTTTACTACATTCACTTGTCAACACACTACCATTGGAGCAATAAAAATGTCAAGCTATTAATACTCAATGTAAATAATTTATCATTTTAGTAAGTAATGTTATGTGATTCTTCTGCCTTTTTTTTTTTCTGTTTTTGGTGTTCTTATGGTGTTGTAACATTACTTGTACTGCTTAAGAAAAGTGGTTTTGTTTAAGCTGTATGAAACTTTGTGTTCTTAACATTTTTATTCTGTTTACAAGTGAACAGCCGCTTTTTTAATAGGACCTCACATCTTGAGACTTTTTTTTTTTTTTAATTAAAATAAAATTCTAACTGAGCTCGATTTCTACAATTTACTGCACTGGCTTGTGCCATTAAAAGAAGCTGGAAGTCAGACATGCTTAATCACTTTGAGACATTTTTCTTTAATTAAATTTAAAGATGAAAACCTTTGAATAGTGCAATGTGTTTATGGAGAAAAAAAGTCTTTTGCGTCTCTCCCTGTAGCAGTGTGCTGATCAGCTGCGAATGGAATGGCAATAGTGGTGGATTTTCTTTAAATGAGACACATTCCTGGTACAGCCAGATCAGGTGCTTGTATTGGGACTTTTAAGTATGGTTTGGCAGGTTTAAAGAACAAGACTTGGAAAGCTTAGGAAGGCTTTCCAAAAAAGAAAACTGCAGAATGATCATCGCATTTAGTCTTCCAGATAATTTGGTTGGTTGGTTTACCAACCTCTCTTGTAAGGGCTTCGTGTAGGAGTCTCTTGCTGCAGCGTTCTCCTCCAAAAACCAGAGGGTTTTCTCCTATGCTGTGGTAGTTGCACCTCAAAGGGAGCCTAACCTGAGCATGGATAGTGTGTGTTAGTGAAATAAATCATTAGCTTATATAGAGGATTGTGAACGTAGGACAATGCAGCCTTTTGTGTGTGTTAACAGGCTAGCTTTGTAGCTGTGAAAGCAGGACTTAAAATTAAAGCCTTTGGCTCATCCCTGAGGGAAAAATACTGCATTCCTGAAATGGGCACGTGCAATGTTTTTGTTGAAAGTTGGTGTCCTCAGTTGTTTTGGACAAATATAGGAGCATCTGGGCTGACATGCTGTTTAAGCATGTCAGAAACTGTTACTGAATATTGTTTGAGAAATTTAGAGAATGTTACTGTGGTGTTAGGCCAAATATAGGAACATTGGGTTGACTCATGAAGCTAATACCCTGTTAGGGTTTATGAGATGTAATTGCCTAGACTACTAGCAAAGGTCCATTTTAAGACTATTTGGGATTTGGCCCTGACTTCTCCTATTGGAAGGTAGTTTTAGAACTGTTTGTGAAGTAGGTGAAGCTTACTATAATGTCTGTGCCAGTGTATTTATAATGCTATATGTCTGTCATGTCAGTATCGTTCTTCAGCATAAATAGCTGAAGTATTCCAGCTGAGTTTCTTTTTCTACTTAAGCTTATAGAGATTTAAACCCTTTAGTCTTTATTTGCTAGACAAAATGAAATATGTTAGTCTCCTCTCAAAAGCAAAGTTCTCCTTTTCTGATCATCCTACTTGCATTTGCTTGCATTTATTCCAGTTTGAATTAATTTTCCTTGAATAGGGGTGGCCAGAAGCAATCGGATATTCCAGATAACGGCTCATGGCTAAGGCACCAGGTATTTCTATGTAGATAGTTCCCTCTCTTCTGTGAAAATAATGTGATCTGCTAAATTTAAAGGATCACATTTGTCTCCTTAATGGCCGTATTGTACTTCTGATTCATAGCCATTCTGTGATAAATTTGGGACTTTTTCTCTTCAGTCACTTCTAGTTTATACAAGCTCCCAAGAGACACTCTCATTACTGGTCCCATCAGTCCAGACTCATCATTTTACACTTTGTACTGTTGAATTTCTTGATACTTCTATTACAGTAGTCCTAATCCTCCAACTCTTCTTGTATATGCACTCTCATTCCTCCTGTAAAAAAAAAAAAAAATCTTTGTCACTGACTGATTCCATCTACAAAGTTAACAAAAATGTTTTTATTAAAAAGATTATCTCCAAGGTTGATGCCTGAATTCTGCTTGTAATTTTCTAAAAGCCCTTTTACTTAGTCCCTTACCCGATCTGAATTTTTCTGTTATTTCTCCATCAGACTGAACCAGTAATTTCCTCGCTGTAGTTTGTCTGGTAGATCTAACCTATTTCGACTTTGTTGATTTACACCTGTTTATTTTGTAAACGTGTGAACAGGACAGATTTGGGGTCTAGGCTAAACTACTGAATTTTTGGCATTTTCTGTAATCGCTGGATCTGTTTAGAGGATTGTCCTTTTAATATATTCACATTTTATTTCACATTCTTTTATATAAAACTGTATGATCCATGGTAGCCTTTTGAACAGTAAACTAAAATTTCTGCAGGAAAGAGATTTGTATATTTAAGTTCACTGATAACAAATACAACCTGAGATTCCTGCTAGAAAAAAAAACCACTTTTTAAGAACACTCTGGGTAACATGGGATATCCAAAATTGTAATAAATTTGGGAGGAGGTATTATGGTAGTCTCAGAGTAAAAAGAATTTAAAATTAAACTAAAAGGTATATATTAAACAAAAGGTAATGACTGATCTGTATTTAGTGTAAATTATGTGATGTACAAGCCTAAATAAGTAATTGAAAATTACTGGTTCTCTAGACAGTACCTACAGGGATGCCCTTGGACATTGATGACAATGAAGTGCCTGAATAGGACAGCAAAAGTAAAAAGGAGTTCTCATTTTGGCAGTATTGTAGACAATGCACCAACATGCGTAGTGGTTGCAATGGGTGCCCTGTTTGAGATGCTTTGAAGCTGTATGACTTGCAGAATATGGTCTATTAGGACTTTCTGCAAACAATAGCCCTAAGGTTGAGCGCATAAAATGGCTCAGAGCGCCCAAATAATAATGGGAATGGCTAGGAGAAACCACAGCAATATGGTGCAGCTCATGAACTTAATTCCACACTAGTTTCCTACATACCTGAACGTTTCATCCTTCATCAAAGATGAGTTTATTTTGACCTTAAAATGCCAGTCTATTGGGTGGTGAAATCCATAGCCCCAGAGGGTCAGTCCACATCTTAATCTGAACTAGATTTTGAAGTGCGAAGTTGTAAATTGAAAACTAAGAAGCCAGTTATCCTAACTGCTGTTTCTATCAAAGTACAAATAAGTTACTTTCCAATATAATTTAATTCCTATTGGGTTGGTTTTGGTGGTGGGGTTTTTTTGTTTTGTTTTGGGTTTTTGTTTGGTTTTGGTTTGGGGCTTTTTTTTTTTTTAGGTAATTCTCAAGTGTTTGTAAGGTGCTGTTTTGGGACCATCTGGAAAAAAACCACAAAACTGTTGTAAATCTGTTAATAGGCAACAAGGGTTGTTGGCCACTGCTGAGGCTCTTTGTATGAGTGGCAATTTTCCACCTCTGTGTGAGTTAATCTGAAACCACTGGTAGTGTATAACAAGGGGATCTCAGGGGTCAACTCTCAATATATTTTGTGGGTCCTGTGGAACAGGTGTCTAATTCCTATTCCAATTGCTACGGTGAGTGTTTGTTCAGCATTTCTTTCCACCTGTAGCAGAAAGCAGGGGACAAGGAGGAGGAATGGATCCTAGCCACACTTGGACCACAAAGACAAGAGACGCTTCCGAGGTAACTTTTTGATAACGGTATTTTTTTGTCATTGTTGAGCGTATGGAAATGGTAACTTGCTTTATGACTCTTTATAATTTTCGGTAGCATTGAGTAGTGCTGAAAATCACGTTGCTGTAAGTTTCCATGTAGTACTGATGGAATTAAGAGCTTTGAAACTCAGAAAGGGTGATACTAACTGGTACAGCTACTCTAAAGCAGAAGCTACCAGATGGCTTTGAATTGCAGAAGAATAAGCATCAGGCGCTACACCTTCAGGGTGTAAAATGTGAAATTCACTTACGAGCTGCAAAGCCAGAAATGGGTCGTGTAAATCCCACCCCAAAAATACTGAACTCTTTCATAGTGTCACCAGCTGTTTTGTGAATACTGCTGTGTTGGCAGTACAGCTGTTAGGACTTGTGAAGTGAACACAAATAGCAGTGCTACTTGCCTCCAGTCACTTCCAGAAACCTCTCTGGAAATGGTGCTGGGCTCCTCGAGCCCTGTGGGGAGCTCCTCGCAGGAGGCCAACGAGCGAGCCTCAGGCACAAGAGCCACAATGGCTGTTTGTGCTCTTCCACTTTCCATGTTGAGCTAATTTCAGCAGCTGAAACTCTGGAGTCTCAGTCTTACCAGCCTCATTGTAAAAGACTGAAGAAAATTTTGGTGTTCTAGAACAGTCTAAAGGTGACATCCACGTTACCAGACGTCAAATGCGGGTGCGTGGCTCTGCTTGGGAAGCAGTTGTTAAACCCAGCCCGTGGTGCGGGTCGAGACCTGTACGGGATGTGGCTGCGGAGCACCACACCAGCTCCCGCCAGCGAGATTTGCGATGCAAAAGATTGGGTTGATCGTGACAGGGAAAGCCGTCGCCGTTCACGTGCCGGTGGGCTCCGGGGACAAGGCTCGACTCTTTGATGGGGAGATGGAAACCCGCTCGTCCAGCTGACAAGCGTCTGGTGTGGCCGCGGGGCAGCGACCCGGGTAACCGCCCGCTCCTCTCCGCCCTGCCCTGCCCGCCGGGGCCGCGCTACAGCGGGCGGCCCCTCCCGCCAAGCGCGGCCTGAGGGAAGCCGCTCCCGCCCTTCCCGCCCGCCTCGGGCAGCGCCGCCGCCGCTCCCCACGGCGCATGCGCCTTGGTGCCGCGCATGCGTTCCCCGCCGCTCCGTCCTCCGCCGCGGCGGGTCTCTTAGGGCCCGGCTCCTTTTGTAACGGCGGAGCGGGCGGCGCTAAGGCCCGGCGGCGGCCTCCGCTCCCACGCCGGGGGGTCTCGCCCTCCTCCGCGCCTCCCTTTCCCCCCCCCACGCCCACCCGCCCACCTCCCCGCCCGCGGGAGCCAAAGAAAGAGCAATGGCGGCGCGTTAGCGAGGCGTCCTCGGCGCGGCCCGGCGGCTGCGGACCTTCCCCGCCCAGTGCCGACCGCGGCGGATGCGCGCCTCGCCTCAGGCCCCGGCGGGAGCCTAGCGGGGCCCCGGCGGCCGCCTCCGCTTCTCCTCCTCCTCCTCCTCCTCCTCCTCCTGCTGCGGGCGCGGGGGAAGGCGGGCAGCTCGGGGCGCCCCGCTCCCCTCAGCCCCGCGGCGCGGCGGCCATGGCCACCGAGCTGGAGCCGCCGGCGGCTGGCGCCGTGCCGGGCGCGGCTCCGCTGGAGGCGGAGGAGGACGAGGAGCACTGGCTCTACGGGGGTAGGTACCGCCGGCCGCGCTGCCAGGCCTCGCCCCCGGGCCGGTGGTGGTTGGCGGGTAAATATTTGTCTGCTGGGCTATTTGAACCCTCAAATGAGCCCTAGGTTGAACCATTTTGTGGTAACTCTACTGAGTCTGCCTATTAGGTTGAAACATGCTTACAAGGAACAAGGACATACTATCACTACTCCATAAGAAGCTACCAAAAATGGATTCAATGTGCACTTTTGTTAAGATCTGTGATGACCTTAGCTCAGACTGGTGCTTTAAGGTGAAAGGTAGTTTAGTAAATTAACGCTGAAATAGCCTCAAATTTTAGGAGCTCTTACATAGTACAGATTATCATGTCAATGTCAGATGTAACACCTACTGAACTTTTTTAGTGAGCGAATAGTCAGAAACCATTCATAACATCTGGTAACGTGGAAAAGGATTTCTTAATCCATTGTCTACTTTCTAGTTGATTAGCAGCACACAATGTAAGACACCAAAAAAAAGTAAATTCCAACTCATTCATGTCAGAGGCTTATAAAGGAAAAATTCCCACCTGTTCCTTTCCACAACACATTCATAAGTTTTGATAATTATTATGATCATATACAGTTTTTAATATTTAAATTTACTCTGTTAATTACATGACACCATTGAGATCCATTAGCCTTCAGCATGCCCTGCACTTCTCTTTGGATCTGTTGATTGCCTTGTAATTATCAGCTCTGTTATTTGCTGCTCCCAGACATTGGAAAAAATGGCGGTTGCTGAGTATAAAACACCTGCAGTGGATCTTTCCTACATGAAAGACCTTTTAAGCAAAACACCACCTCAGCACTCTTGGTTCCTTTCATAGATTCACTCAACATGACTTCTACAACAAATGAAGGATGTTGAGTCCCCAGATTATACTCTTTCCTGTTCTACTAACTTTAACAATAGTTTCTAGCACTGCATGGATTCTTGCGTTCAGTTTTCTCTGGAGAAAACTGTCACGAGGTGGTGATCTGTACTTCACGCTTCTCAGTACCCCTTAAGCTTAGCTTTCAGTCCTTTCTAAGTCATCTTTAACCTTTCTTCCCCTTGATCATTTTGCAGTTGAATACATAATTTTTTCAATAGACAAGACATGCCTCTTCTGTGAGCTACTATGAAAAACAACTGATGGAAAAAGCACCCTCATATTAGGAGTCCTAGCACCAAGAGGTGTTAAGAAGATGTCCTAGTTTCAGCTGGGATAGAGTTAACTGTCTTCCTAGTAGCTGGTAC
>JANHGO010000044.1:27223768-27246851 GCA_024606505.1 Aquila spilogaster | reverse complement strand
ATGGCATGGTAACCATGACTGAGATGTACATTGTGATATTTCCAAACTTTATGAGAAAAAAAAAGGCGGGGGGGGGGGCGGGAAAGGGGAGGGGGGGGGTGTGTGAGGCGACGGAAAGGATCCGGCCGCCCCCACGGCATCTCCCCCGACCCCGCCTTACGGGCCGCCCCCGGGCTGGGGGAGGAACGGGGGGGGCTGTCCCCACCAGCCCCCGGGGCGCGGGGACCGGGCCGTGTCACCCGCCGGCGCTGCCCGGCTCCCGGCGGGATGCGCTAGGGAGGGGGCCGGCAGCTCCCCCAGGGCGGCTGCTTTGTTTCTTTTTTTGGGGGGGGTGTGCAGGCGGGTTATTGGCCTTTTACCGATAACACCGTGATGCAAAGAGGTTAACGTGATGCTTTGGTACGATTTCAGTTTCCTAGTCATCCAGATCTTACTAACCTGATTGATGCAGGTGAACCCCTGGGCTAACAGGGGGCTGGTGTGCGTGTGTCTCGAAAAAAGTGTAGGACTTTATTTAAACGTCTTTGTCCTCCGCATAGACTTTCCAGCTGAATACTTTTATGTTTCTTCTTCCCTGGCATGTTAAAAGTCTATATAAAGACCTTCACAGCTGACTTCAGTTCCTTATGTGATGTTTGCCTTTACTCCTTCTGCTCGGAGACTTTGGATACGTATTTTGAATTTTGGTCTGTGTCGGTGGTGTGAGACTTCACTTCTGCAGATAGGTTTTGTTTGTTGGTTTGGTGGTTTTGGTTTTTTTCTTAGTTGCTCCATTTCTAGTTGATCTTTGTTGAAAAGAGAGCATTGGGGTTAGTGCCTTGGCACTACTAGGTATTTCTGTAGCTGTGACGCATTTTGTGCTTAAATTTAGCGCTTGTTTTTCCTTTCACTTGAATAATTTTATTATTACTGTTTTTTGCAGATGACACCACTGGTAAGCAAGAAGATGGACCAATTTCTGGGTAAGTCCAGAGACTATTTATTTGTTATAACAATATATGCTGCAAAGAAGATCAAGCCACGTTAAGCATAGCTTCATGAATGCTTCAGACCAATGCTGTTGCCAGAAGCAGCAGCCTATCCTTTTCCCATCCTGTGGGGTCATCCTCAGCTGCCAGGCTTGGGCTGGCACAGCATTTATGGATTCGGCAGGTGAACTGGATCAGTCAACTGATTTGACTTAAAACTAACTTTTAACCCCTTTTTTCCCCTCCCTGACTAGTTTTAAATCAGATCTGTTTTCCAGTTTAATTCTTGGGGAAAAAAGGTGCCTAGAGGATTGGTCTTTGTGCTGGCCTGGGATTGGTAAAACTGTGGCCTGTCCTTTAGCCTGGAAGAGCTAAAAACTTTGACCGTAGGTTAAAATCTTGACATGATCAAATCAACAAATTATATGAGATCTGCGAAGTATGTGGTTTGAGTAAGACTTTCAGATAAAAGCATTGGGGACAACTCAGTGATCAGTTTTGCTTTCCACGTATGGAAAGCATCATCTGTCCTTGATCGTAACTCCCCTCACTATATTTGTAGCAGTGTGTTTTGCACCAGCAGAGTTCTCTTTCAGCAGAAATATTGCCTGTTTGCCATTTTCAAATGTAACATGGTTTTCAGAAGGCTTGATCTTCACTGGACTTCTGTGTGCTCAGCACCTTCAAAAGTTCAGTTTAATGTTTATTGTCCTTTAAGGTCATTGTGAATTCAGCATCTGGAATTTCTGAGATTGTTATGGATGCTGTCCTACTTCTGTAGTAAGTATCCTGTGCTTAGGGAATATGAAAACTTGTTCAAAAACAAGTTTTAGGCAGACTTGGTAAATTGTTACCCAAAAACATCAAATGTGCTTTGCGAGAAGGAACAACTTCTAGTTTAGATAGACATTTACTGCTAACTTGCATAAATCTGTTGTTCCTTGCCATTTTCATCTGAATGTAATTTTACTTTACAAGCAGGATTAAAAATCTGAATTTCCACCAACTGTCTCCAATAACCGCAAGATGCATGAAGGAAAAGTATTAGTGGTCATGCTAGCTCTCCCCCCTCTCCCCTTTGTTTAGTGGTTTTTTTTTTTTTCCTTTGTTGCACAATGAGAATCTTCCTAAACGATGAGCTGTGGGGTGTTTTAAGAAAAATGACTCTTTGTTTGCTATGTTGTTGACGGCTGCAGCTCCAGGGTTACATTGCTGGCTTGTCTGGAGTATTTGTCTCTACCCATGAAGCAGAAATCAGTGTAGTGCAGGATGCAGTATCCATTAACATTCCTTAGCCTAAAGGATGTATTAAATACCAGCAGTCTGTGCAGGATGCTGTTATGCCCACAATGCACAGAGTTATGGTGACATTCTGGGGAAATTAAATAGCTGCGACATTTTTTTGCATGCAGATGATGGCTGTGGACCTGTCAGATTGTTCATTCCTGGGAAGCAAACAGGTTAGGGAAAGACTGTTACTTAGCAAATGTTTATTTGAACTCCGATTCATAAATTTTAATGCACACCCACGGATACTTCATGTGACTTGAAGCTGAAGGTAATACTTGTCACTCTTCCTTAATTCAGTCATCTTGGATTCTTAAGAAAATTCTGGGGTTGAGGTCAATGTTACGAGTTGCTTGGATTTGGCAAACAAAATGCAAAAGGTTTTGGAGCCATCTGTGAGATTTTCTCCAGTGGTACGTCTTTTGGTCCTTATGTAATAGCCTGTGTCTGCAACTTTGAAATACTTTTAGAAGCTGATTTTCCCTTAGACATCTTGGCTACTTTTTATAACTTAAGGTGTCTTCAGCTGTCACCTCAGGAACTTGGCAAAAATGGGACCTGTGCTTCCTTGGTTAGCTGCTGAACCTTCATCCCTTCTTTTTGATCTTGGCTTGATTGTTGAATTTCTTTGTATATGGGGCTTTTCTAATATGGGAGCTTCAGGAACTGCTCAAATTGTTCTTGTTCGTTTGTTCTTTTTTTATGCTCAGTAACTGCTTTCTGAGTTGCCTTAGTGTGATCTTTTGGCTTACTTGTTTGGTGTTTCCTTCCTTTCCTGCCACCTCTGAAATGGCTTTAATCTGACCAGTGTTTGGATTCTGTTAGGTGTTACGTATGTTTCTTTTTGAAGATAATCTTGTGTATGTTTATTATCTGACATGGGGTTTTAAATTAATAGCAACATTTCCACAAAGTACTGATGGAGAATTGGGTTTCCTGGACCTGGGCTATTCTAATTGTCTCTTTCGAAAAGCCAGAATTACTTTGAAGTTCTAGTAGGTTTTACCTGTGACATTAGCGAAAAAATTCTCTCGCTTTGTATTTTAGTTTTGTAACACTTAGCATACTCTTCTCTAGCACATGTATACCAATTTGACTTTCTTGCTTGGCTAATACAATAAACAATGTTACCATTTGTACAAACTCTTTAACTGGAGGTAAATCCGAACCTGACCACTGTTGCATTAGAACTAATTTGTAATGAATGAGAAGATTGGATGGATAATTATCTGTCCTTTCTTCTTTGAATTTTAACTACTCATTAATATGTAAGCTATTTGTAGAAACACTGAAATCACTTCTTCCTTAATTTCTACGGGATAGATGCTTGCTAAATATATGTATAATTATTAGCATCTTTAAGGACAAGGTGAAGTTTTGCTTATTATGGTCTTATTCCTATCAGTTGTGATTGTGCCGAACCAAAGCTGAAAGCTCTTATGGCTGTCGCTTATATATTAGCTGTTGTGTGTGTTTGGCTAGGAAGCCATGCTGTCTGTCAGGCACTCTTTGAAAGCACCAAACTGATTCTTTCCAACAAAAGCAAAGCCAAGCAAGGGTGATTAATTTTTTGTCGTATAGTTGAGCTAACTGCCAGCAGAATAAACACACTATATGAATAAAGCCATTATATGAAAGTCATCTGGATGAATGCTTTAGAAATGTTTATAGGTGAACCTCTAGATTGGGCTTGTCCACTTTCTTTTATCTGTCACATTTACTAGACACACAGAATCTTCTCATCCTTTGCAAGATGCTCCTCAGGAGAACCGGCCTGTCAGCAATGAAGACCGAGAGATGTCGCAACATGTAAGTGTTCCACTGCAAATGATAGACGTAGTTATTTTTGTGCTTCTCGGTACTCATGGATAAAAAGATGTAAGTGTAAAGACGCTGATACTACCTAACATGTTATATTTGTACTGTAGGACTGTACTGATAGTCAATTCCCAATGCTAACTACAGCAACAGGCTTCTCTTCTCAGCCTACCTTGTGTAGTAGGTAGCGAACCCTGATCTAAGTATTGGAATAGGCTGCCCAGGAGGGAAGTGGTTGAGTCACCATCCCTGGAAGTATTCAAAAAGCGCGTAGACGGGGTATTGCATAACATGGTTTAGTGGGCATGGATGATGGTTGGACTCGATGATCTTGAAGGTCATGATTTTAAATGATTCTATGATTCTATGATTCTATTGCTTATGCCCACTGAAGAGGCACATGAGGGCCTCTGATGCTGCAGTCTGGCAGGAAAAGCAGAACATGGTGTTACGTCTAGCTCAATGTTTAGTATGACTTCTGGAGAGTCAGTAAAATATGGGAAACACTGGGATAGAACTCTTAGAATGTAATCTCATGGCTCAGTGCTGAAAGAGTAGGAAGAGGCTTGCTTCTCCACCCCCTCTTCCTCTAGTCTTTTTGATGGGTTTATTTTCTGGCACTGTGGTATGTCAAGAGGGCTCACGTAGAGTTCTGACAAACATGAGTGCTGTGGAGAAGGAGAGAGGGTTAGGAACACCTTCCTCATACTTTTTTGAGGTGGTAAGGTGTTAATTCAGCTTATGCGTCTTGCAAAACTGCACTGCTGGATACCTGGAAGACTTCCTTTGCTTTTGTGCCCCAGAACTGGTGCTACACTGGAGTCAAATCGGCAGTTGTAAAGTTCTTATGTAAAGTTAAGTGACTTGGGGACTGATTGTGCTAAATAAGCCAAGCTGAGCTCCTCAGCAGCTTCCTACCACAAAAGTTGTGGTGAGAGAATATTTGCTTCAAGGTTCTTAGGTGAAGCCTGGTGAATGTATTTTGGTGGTTTTTATTTGTGATTGTATACTTTCACCATGGACCTGTGAAGGAGATGTGTCAGAAAAGCCCTAGCTCTTTCAGAGAGAGTAGGGAAGAGGAACTGTGGGACATGATGAAATTCTTAGAACTGAGCTAAACCTTCCCCACCTTCAAAAATCTTATCCTGATTCTCAGGGTCACTTCTTCAAAGGACCTAGCAGTTTCTTTGTAGGCACCTGTCCATTTGTGCTGAAGGCTTGTTACTTCCATGTTTTTTTGCCTCCAGAGACAAGTTTGTATAGCCTTGGAGTGCAGTAGAAAGTTATGTCTTTATATCAGAATCATTCTTTCTAATAGTCCTTCATCATACAGGCTTTGTAAGATTTGGCTTACTGTCCCGGGGAATTTATCAGTTTTATGTATTAATGAGCTCCTGTGTGCTTTTATTGTTGCTAGGCCCTTCCAAGTGGTGAAGATGATGAAGATGACAGTGATAGCGACAGCGATGATGATGACGTGAAAGTTACTATTGGCAACATTAAAACGGGAGCACCATCGTACATGTATGTGTTGCTGATTATGGCGTTGATTTTTTGATCTGAGGTAGCTCTGGCACGTTGATAGGGATTGAAAATGGGGATGAGAGCTGATCTCTCTTCTGGGAGGCATGGGAGTAATGGCTAGAACACCGAAATGGGATTAAAAGCTGGTGGGCAGCTCTGTCCTGCGATTGCTTGTTGGAGTATCCATCTATAAAATTGGAGCGATAATTCATGGATCTGCTGTTGGAAAAATTAATCAAATAATTACTGTGCTTCATTGGGCAAAATCAAAGGTGTGAAGTTACATTTAACTCCTCATCTGTGAAAACTTCAAGAACCAAAATCTGTATTGATAAGAATTTGCATAAGCTGTGAATTTACTAATTTTCAGCTGTCTGATTTTTCATGATTCAGAAATGGTGAGGCTGGATTTGCAAACCAGGAAATTATGTCACCGACTCAAAATTCTACCTAATTTGCATTGAATAAAAATAATAAGACAGCATTTTTGCTTGCTACTAGCAGCCTTCCTCTTAAGGAAATGACTTGCATGTGCGTTGCAGCATATTCTAATTTTTCCACTTTATGGATAATTTCCTTCTCTTGTTGTAGAGGTGGTTTCAGTCTGATGGATTACTCTGAATAGCAATGCTCCATCCGTTGTCTGCAAAATCTAGTGAGCTGCCATCCTTTTAAAAATCTGCTGCTTTCACCTTTCCTCATTCTGTGATCTATGTGCAGCTATGCTTTCCATGTTGTTCAGTTCCATTTAAATACTGAGTATGTTCCTGGGCAGAATGGTAACTACCACTCTTTGAAATAACCTTTCCCTTCATATTCAAGACAATCCTCTTGTATTCTGTTGTCGGTCAGTAAGTTTGTTTGCTGGGTTTCTGTAGGGTTAGAGAAACTTACGTGGCAGATGAATCTCATTTTTGAGGTGTTGAAACTTAGTAGTAAAAATCATAGAGAGGCACGAATAAACCCAAGTGAAGTAAGCATCTTCTGAAGGGTGTCAGGGCTTGAATATATTTTGCATGAAAATCCTCACCAAGTAAT
Source organism: Aquila spilogaster (assembly GCA_024606505.1). Classification (NCBI taxonomy): domain Eukaryota; kingdom Metazoa; phylum Chordata; class Aves; order Accipitriformes; family Accipitridae; genus Aquila; species Aquila spilogaster. Next base: position 27,240,216 of record JANHGO010000044.1, on the reverse strand, counting down.
TTGTTCAAATACCAATATAGTGATTCTTTTCCATATAGGGGAACTCCTATGAATCTAAACTTAAAAACGGGTAGAGGCTATGGAGCATCTGCTTCAGGTATTGCTGTTATTTTTATCCTTCACCTTTTGCAGTATTTCACTTATCTGGCACTGACAGCTGGAGCAGCTGCGAGTCTTGGTCTCTGTTTGGAAGGATATAAAATCAGTGCATCTTATTTAAACTAGGATTATAAGTGCATTTCCTAAAGATAAGCGCTCCTGGGACAGGCTGGGGGTCCAGGGTGCAATGGAATGATTTAATTACCCATCACTGAACAAGTTGATTATAATTCTGTTTAAACTAGAAAAAAATATACATTGATTATTACCTTCATACTAAAAAAGCAGAATATTTCTAAACTGTATTGTTGCACTGAGGCCAAACTTTCTAAATTGTCTGGAGAAGAACTTTAACTCTGTGGTCAGTACACTGAGCTACTTGCAGTGTAAGATACTAAAAGAAACAAACTCTGGCTTGAGTATAAGCTATGCATATTTCTGCAGATGAAATTTTCCCCACCATTCAGTTTAGTTTATACTATGTATTGAGACTTGGATTCTGTCCTTCCTCATGTGTGAGACTGTCCTTTCATGGGCTTCATATACTTCCTTCCATTAATTTCTTTATGCAAATGACTTATCTTCTGATTGGGAAAATAAGAACAAATTCCCCTTGAAGATGCTGTACGCAACAGATTTTTGCTGACTCCAGTTAGTACACGGTCCACTTAAGACTGATCCTGAAAACGTCTTGTGTTATGAGAAAATGTGTGTATCTTGGGAGGGAAAAATTACTATTTTGCCTGGGGAGAAAAACAAATTTTTTTCATTTGGGGTAAATTTCATGCATGCTCTAATAATTTACTCTGTTTGTCTGTAGTACCAATCTGGATTGAATTTGCTTCTTTGCTGTTCAACTGCAAGTGCTGTATACCCTAGCTATTTATTTGTAGAGTGACTGAAGTAATTTTTATTAAGAAGTTGATTGTGGTTACCTACGTGCTATAAAGCCAGCAATGAATTCACAGTAGCGCTTTATTTTTGACTGGAATAATTTGCTCAGCAAATTAATGGATTAAAGGCATTGCATTAAAAGTAGTAACGGTTTCTTTCTCTCCAAAGCCAAGTTGCAGCCCAAAGGTATTGACTTGGATGCCGCAGGGAATATAAATGGATTGCCTGTTATAGAAGTGGATTTAGATTCATTTGAAGACAAACCGTGGAGGAAACCAGGTGGGGCCTCACAGTTTCTTGTGGTAAATATTTTCTGCAGTTTTAGTTCTCTCTCTTTAATTTCACATGTAATTTCTGTCCATTTATTGCTGCCAGGCAACAGGAAAGTCAGAACAGTGCTTATTGCTCAGCCTCTAATGCTTGTCTAGACAACCAGTGACATTTACCGATTGATCAAGACATGCTTCTACCTAAAATTGGGTTGCATTTACTCTATTAATTTCACTTCCCTAAAGGGAACAACTCCTTTTCTTTAATGTTCTATTTTATTAATTCCCTAGTTCCAGAAAATATTGCACTGATATCATTACAATAATGTTTGTTGGCCTTTAAGTCAATTGAGTAGGATCAAGATTTGGTTGTTGACAACGTGTGGTCTCCTCTTCATGTGTAGCAGCTTGCTTATTCTGTCTCACCATGGCCAAGCTCAGAGTCATCCCCATCCACCCTCCTATTTGGGTCCTGGGGCTGTCCACACTTCTGCAGGAAAGTACCACTTGCAGAGGGCAACGATGGTGGGAATTACCACTTGAGTGCATGTCATGATAGGAAAGCCATCTTTTTGTGTTGAAATCTCCAGCTGCAAACAGTTGAATAAAAGGATGGAAAACACTGGCTACTCTTACAAGAAAGGCTAGGATTTTTCTTTTAGAAAAGCTGCATTGTCTAATTCTTTGCTAGGTTCTGCCCCTAGGTGCATAACTGTGAGTGAGCAGTCCCCAATTATTTCTTCTGGACAGTATTATCTAGACTGTGTCCGGACAAATAGTACTTGCACAGCAGGTTTTAATATGTACATGGTCTCTTTTGTCTTCCTGATTAGTATTAGGGAGATTTCTGCTCGGAAGCCATTTTTGCATGACAGCTGTAGGAAGCTGCGAATAAACTTCTGTTTTTCATCTGAATTTGATACAAAAGTAAATGAAGGAACCAAAGAGATCCAAATTTTTGTTGTGCTACTCTCACAAAATATGCTATGATGAAATGTTAACTGAAGCAAAAAATCCAGTTGCCTCTTCTCAGAAATAATTCTCCCTACCAGCCCCTGTACTTTATTTATCTTCCAGAAATACTGCTATGCTAAGTAGTGCTTTTATAAGGTGGTCTGTGGTGTGGTTTTGGGATCTCTTGCCCACCTGAAATGAAGGGCATCAGAGTATGTAACAGTGCTGATAACTACATGGACGTGTCATGGTATCAAACCAGCACTAAAGCACTCTGATGAACAGTAGCTAGTACAGACATAACAGAAAATGTAGCCTTTCTTCTGCAGGGGATTTCCCATTGTTTGTGAAGTGAAAAAGAGGGGTCTGGGAAGAAGATAAGTTAGAACGAAAACAATGAAGTGAAGTTCGGAGATGAAGCATAGAAATCGTTGTGGTCATGCTGACATCCCTGGACCAGAATGAAGCCAGCTAGCCTTAAAACGGTGTTGAAGTGCAGATAGAGGAAAGATGTCCGCAGAGGTGTATGGCCTGTAAGTTTATTTTAGATGGCAAGCAGCTTGTTACTCAACAGCCTTTCAGGTTTATATCCTTTACGGTTAATTGTTCAGCAGGTTGGTATCTCTTTGAGTGAGGGAGAGGAAGAAGAAATACGGTGTGGAAGAACTGATAGAGGGCTGAAATATAGGCTGATAAAATAGATATGCAAATGTCATGTTGCTGAGTCTGTGTTGGTGCAATTTGCATATTTGGGTGGTACAACAGGAAGAGCGGCCTACCTAGAAGATAAACTTAAACCTCGCTATGTAGATCCAAGCTCAGCATGGTCACAGTGTTTTGCTTAGCCGTTACGTATCAGCTCCTTGTTTAAGAATTGGTCTGTCTAGGAATACTTTTGCAAGGGGGATGTTTGAGGGACACCTCAGCAGGGCTAGGAGATGCTTTGTAATGCTTCCTGTTGTGAGGTATGCCTTACAGAGTTAGTTGCACCTCTGTCCCTCTGCATCTACATTTTCTTGGCAAGCAGTTTGTGGCCACCTCTGTTATTCAGAAGTACTCGTGCTGAATTGGCACATTTCACAGAAGACTGTCAAGTAAGGTAACAATCTTGGAAGGCTATAGTTAGGATCGTGACTGAACTGTAATTACTTGTGTAGTCTGAGACGTCAATAAAAAACTTCCACTTTAGCCCTGTTTCACAAACTGGTTAAGTCCTGGAATCTCTTCTCAAAACAGCAAAGGCAATGATGGTCAGGAGCAGAACGTGTTGGTTTAGCTCTGCCAAGAAAAAGGTTCTGTGGCACCATCCCATTTTTGTGGTTGTAGCTGGAACAGTCATTCCTGTGCTGTCCCCAGCACTTGGCTCATTTGGACAATTGCAAGAAACCAGTCTGAAAAACTCTGGTTGGTGGATAAGTGGTTGCAAGCATCTCTTTTAATAGCCTGCATATGTGCTGTATTTTATGTCCCAAATGGTCCCACTGCTGTTCAGGCTGTAGTCCCCCTCCCACTGAAAGATGCAGCCATCTCCTCTGTGGCACTCAGCAGCTTTCTGACAGAGTGAAATTGAGATTAAGCTGTGCTCTCTAGAAGATTTTTGTTTTCTTAACTCTTAATTTAAGCAGTTAAAGGACAATTAGAGAATGCAAGTCTGCTAGAATCCCTATGTGAACTTCTGCTCCCTTTGTCAGGTGCTGATCTTTCTGATTACTTTAATTATGGATTCAATGAAGAAACATGGAAAGCTTATTGTGAAAAGCAGCGACGGCTTCAGCTTGGACTGGATCCTGCTCCTCCCATCAGCACTGAAAATAAGATCACAGTAGGTGACGTTACTCCTGGATATGGCTACAATAAAACTGTTTTTGTAATCACAGAGATGAGCGTGTAAGAGCAGAAGATACCTTAATACTTAACTGTTCTATGTTCCTTTCAGTGATGAGAAATACAAAAATATATCTTTAATGATTAAATCTCTCTGCTAAAAATCTTTATTGAATGAACAGTTCCAGCTGCCTGGCAGGTTTGAACCACTACACTAGCAAGACTTGAGTGAATTTCCAGTTGACTTTGAGGCTACCCAGCTATAGGGGTGTCTGGTTGGAAGATCCTGTGGATGGGAGAGGTGTAGAGAGGGCAGCTGGGCATCCATGGCTGTTTTGCTTGTTGCTGTTGACTGTTGCAGTTGTGTGGCTGCCTTTTGTGCTGGGAGGCTGCTTTAGCCATCAACTTTTACAGAAGTCCATCAGGGGGCCAACCAGTGTTAATCAGAACTTCAGCCAAAGAGTCAATACAGTAGGTATTACTATTTCCAGTTTTGACTTAAGGACTACATGAAAAAGGATATGAGATTATTAAACTTGTGGACTTCTAATGGGGACAGTGGACAGCAGGCTGAGGCTGGAATAGCCAGCTAGTTTACAGAAATGTCTGCCGCCTTGACCGAAGAATAGGTTTGCTTGTTTGCAAGAGCCCTGTTCCTCAAGGGAAAATTCTTTGCTGAGGGTTAATCTCTGATGCTACATTCAGTTGCAAGTAAGGGCATTAAACCTGTGTGTTATATATTGCCTTCCATAGGTTCAGCAAGGAAGAACAGGAAATGCTGAAAAAGAAGTGGAAAATAACATCATCAAAACAGAATTCAAAACAGACTTCTTGGCTCTGGTGGGAGGGCGCATGAAGGCTGGGCCTCCTCCTAATAGGTAAGGGATGATGCAGACGTAAAGCCTGGGTGCACTCTGTTCTGCATAGGGGTGGCTGGGATCCACCTGGGCCATATCTGAATTTCCTCAAGCCTGACACAGAAGAAGCTTTTGAACTTTATGGGAAACTGCTGTGGTGACTCGTTAACTATTCTGTTCAGCAGTGCTCTCCTGAGGGTTGTGCAACCCCTACCTACCCATTTAGCTCTCCTTGGTGACATCCTCAGTATAGTACTGCACAGAGAGGGAAACCTGTATCCCAGCTGAAGGGACACATCTCTGGGAGTAGAAAAAAAAAAAAGGCAAATACCTCAGCTTTGAGGGCTTACATTGCTGGCTGCTTGTGCTTACTTGGCTTATTCTTACTCCCACGATCTTAATCTTTGCCTCCTTAAGTGGAAGTGGATTACATGTTTGGCAGCTGATAAGAGGAGCTATTGGTTTCTGAATCTGTATGCTATGCTGCTTGATGCATGCTAATTAGTTATTTTTTCCAATGAGAGAGAGGATCCACAAAGCTGGACAAAGCAAAATAATTGAGTCATTTTGATTGGCAGCTTCTGCTGGGAAAACCACTTTGACCTTATGAGGTTAATGGGTTTTTATCAAAAGCTTCAGAAAAACAAAGCTATGTGAAACCAGAAGAGCCAGAGCTTTGGGATCTGGGTGTTTCTATTGTTTTATTCACATATCTTTTGCACACCTGGCTTGCAGAAATCAGTCTTGCATTCCAACTTTCCACTTTGTCTGAGAGAGAACCAACTATATGCTTCAAGTATAAGCTTTAAAGCTCTACTTAGTCTGTTTGCATTTGGTGGCATTTCTGTCCCCCTTCCTAGTGCCATCAGGTCAGTCAGGTTTGTTTCCAGCTGTTATTCCTGTCTCCTGAGACTTTCAAAAATTTACACCACTGCAAAATAAGCTGATGCTATTGTAACTATACGGTATTTTTGTCCATTTTAACTTGAGGTGTAATTTTGAAAGTATTGACACAGGAGATTCTGTTCCTGCAGCAGAGCTTTTGGTCAGGACCAGAATGAGTATCTTCATACACTGCAGCAGCATCAAAACCATGGGCTTAGCAATGAGTTGTTGGGTTGGGGTTTTTTTTGTTAAACAAAGATTTCAGTGAGAAAACTTTATCTCGACAACTAGCCAGCATTTTTATATCCACTTTGTCTAAATTTCCTACTGAGATAGAAAATTCTGCAGTCTAACTTGAAAAAGTGCTGATGTTTTTCTGTCCTAACTGCAGGAAAACATGTCTAAGGCTATACTTACACAAATCAATTGTTGCATGAATATAGGATGAGAGATTCTTAAACTTCAGTTGTGGGTGCTTCTCTCTATCACAAATCTTTACTTGTGATGACCTTAAAACAAACTACTATAAAAATGTTCTTCCCCTAAGAGTGACCTGGGTATGGAGATAAAAGAACATGGAAAATTGTAGGTTCTGTGACTGATTTCCACTGGTGCATAGACAGCACTGTTTCTTGGCTACATTAATATTTTTTTTTCAAGGATCCAGCCTTGATTTCATTGAAGGCAGTGGCAAAACTTTTGACTTTAATAGAAACAGAGTAGACTCCAAGGAGGTGGGCTAGAAAGTGTCTGAGAATCTGATTTGTAAATAACTTCAGTGGTATCAGCAACACTTGGAATATTGGACAGAAAGTAGGAAAAATTTGGGCTGATAACATTAAAGGCTTCTCCTGATAAATATTCTCCACTTTCTCTGACCTGATCTGGGAATGATTATTCAAATCTGGAGAGCGAGTAAAGGATTTCAGCTGTGAACCAGAGCCTGCAATCCGTGTTATTACAGCCTTATGTGGTGATTCTTTGGATCATGTTTCCGGATGTTCAGAGAGACCTAATTCACCCCTGGCAGCAGAGCTCGTATTGCTCAAAAGTGAAAAAGGACTTCTTATCCACCTCTTGTCCAATTTGAGTGCTGCCTCTAGAGACTTTTCCCTGGTGGAAAAGAATGTATGAGAGAAGTCTGTCTAATAGTGGGGAAAACTGCTCCTTCTAATGTCTTTGAGCCTAAAAAGATACATCTGCTTTGTACCAGGAAGCTGGGTGGAACAATTGATGTGATTGGTGGCCAGGCAGGCACAATTAGGAGAGTAGAAGGAAGACGTCGTGATAAGCATGCCTCTGAGGAAAACCCAATTCAGGTAAATGTTTTGCACCATCTTGACAAATTTCTGATTTTATTGCACTTTTAGTGAACCCTGAGCAACTGTCTGTGCATTCCTGACCTCCCATGTCACAGTTTCTAGCTGCAAAGCAGTAGGTAGTATATCAACCCTATCAAGGTGTATGGATGTATCGTTCCCTTCTGCAGGTTGAGTTAACTTCTGTGTTAAAAGCTTTATCTTGCTAGGAGCTAGGGATTGTCCTTTAAAGACTAGCCTTCCCATCTGAATGGTAAGGCCCAAGCTCCTTTTCTTGTCAGCTCTCGCAAAGTATTCTTTGGGGTGCGTAGCTGGGAGGCTGTTATGTGGATTATTCCCTTCCCCTCTACTGTCGGGTTGGAATCTCCAGTTCTGCGGTGGAGAACTTCTACCTGGGGCTTGTGTTTCTTTTTGCTTTGAAGTAATATTTAGTCTAAGCGTCATCAGATGCAGCCCACGCTTCAGACTTAGGGTGGGCCTGTGTTACTGGATCTTGTTCCTTATAGAAAATAAAAGCCTGGGGTTTAAAACTGGACTCGGTTCTGATCTTGCATGTCCAGTGTATGACCATAATGTTCTGGTTAGCTTGTAGGTAGGAAGGTGCTATGTGTAGGGTTTGAGGACCATCTGCTGAGAGCTCTTCTCTTCACCACATTCCTCCTACCAACCACTCCTAACTCATCAAAAAACCCCAAATATGGAGCCTTTCCCCTGCCTAGACACAGTTCCTGGTTTTGTTTTTACATGTGGTTTTGTGGTCTGTTTATTTTTGTAGTGGTGAATTTTCCAAATTTTGCCAACAATGGCCCAAAAAAGAGTTTGCCAAAGAGAAGGAATTTGCTGAGAAATAGTTGTTGTTCCTCCCACTTACAGGCATTGATACCTGTATTTCCAGGTCATTCTGGTATCTCTGTGTATTGATCATTCCTTCAGCCATAGTGGGTATGTGACCTGCTTTTGTCAGACAGATGTGAATCCAGTCTTCCTTTGACCTACATGGGCACAATCTAGAGCAGAATTTGGCCTCTTGCTGCCTTTGGGAAAGACAAATTGGGTTAAATAAAATAAGGAAGCACTACTGTGTCGCCCTCAAATATGACAGCTTTTAATCTGAAGCCTGTACCAGTGGCAGTTCCCATGAACAAAAGGTGTTCATAACACTGAAATGTCAGCTGTCTTGCACAGTTGCGTATACAGCTAGAATCTAGTCTCGCTGCTGTTCTGCGTAAGAGAAGATATCTTGCTAAGCATATTGATTTCTTTGATCAACCTTCCTTCCTCTCCAAAAGATGCTATCCCCTGGGTATAGCATAGCCTGGTCTTTCCAGGTATTGCAGTGCTTCCTATTTTGGTGATACGCTCCCTTTATGCCAGCACAGTGAAGTCCTAGCTGCAGGAGCAAAGAGATTAAAATGCTCTCTTCTCATTCCTCTGCCTTCTCAGGTCCTTGGAGACCACGGAAGTAAGCCACAACCCCCACAGCAGCCCCAGCAGCCATCACAGCCCCAACAGCCACCTCAGCAACAGCCGTTTGCACCACCAGCAGGCCCACCGCCTCCCCCGCTCGCTGGGCCACCTCCACCACACTTCCTCCACCCTCCTCCACCAGTTACTTCTGTTCCACCTCCCCTGCATCCTCCAGGTATGTGTTCACACAGCAATATATGGCAGTTGGAAGCTGCGAGTTAGGATGTCCCAGGCTTGGAGCAAATCAAAGGTTTAATCGTTAAATGCTATGGGACAGTTGAGCAGTCGGATAACAGGTCCTTAGACCTGGCCAATCTTTGTTCAGTGTCTCCATCAGCCTATTTAACACTTGCCCTTGAGTACTTGAAAAATGGCAGCTGTTCCTTGAAAAAAACTCTAGGCTTTGTTTCTGTGAGAGAGCCTTTGGGTGCTACCGATCCATTTGCTTTATTGATAAACGTAAAGAAATGGGTTCCTGTTTATCTGTGGAGGAAGCTAAGAACATAGGAATCGCTATCCTGTGTCAGATCAGCAGGCTGTTTAGCTCAGGATCCTGTCTGGCTATGACCAATTCCAAATGTTTCAAGGGTGATGCTGGAATTGGCAATTCTGCAACAGCAGCTCTAACAAACAACTTTCCTCCTAATCCAGGTCAGTTCTTGGTTGGTTTATGCCTTGAAATAACAAGATTTGTATCCTTCTGTGTTTGTTTCTGTGCATTTTATTGTACTGATTGCCACTGCAGGATGATTCTTGCTGCTCCTAGAAGACTTTAGTGTCCAGTGCAGACATTAGAGCAATGCTTCATTTTAAAAGCAAAATATAAATAATATAAATTAGATCTTTACCATGGGTTTCTAGCCCATTGGGTGTGGTCGGTCCTCAGCATTGGCAAGTTTGTGTGCTCTTACCAATAACCAGATGGGTTTGTATTGTGCTAAGAGTACTTGGCACTTGAGGAGATGCTGTCGAGATAAGTCCTGTGTCTGCAGGAATGCCCTTTGCCCCTGCAGTTACAGACTGAGTCCTGAAACCTATTGAGACAGCAGAGGTAAAATTTCTAATTTTTTTCTACGTTGTTGTCTTGAGCACCATATTACAGAACAGTCTCGTCTCTTCTGTGCATGTAATAACTCAGTTTCCACAAGGTTTCTTAATGCATCTGCAACATGAAGGCCAGTAGTACTCCCTTCTGGGCACCAGGCAAAATAGGGCAATACTGGTGGAGAGAACAAAGAACTTTGCAACTGAAAAGGCCAAATACACGCACTCATGCAGCCTTTTCCAGGTGGCATAGGGTCATTTTAATGTTGACCCTTTCCAGTGCAAGTTTACAGACATACTGGCCATGGCCTAAGGCAGGCTTTTCTGTCTTCACTTCCTACTAAGTCTGCGCATCTTCTGGTCCAACACGAGTTGTGTCTGTGCCCCTGTTGCTTTGGGCTTGAATAGTGCATTGAGGTTGACGCGAAGGCCACACTCTGGGCTTTCCCTCATCCTGTAGGCAGCAGCCAGACTCTGAGAAGTCACCAGGAGCATGTCATGCAGTAACTCCTATATTTTGCACTGGCTCCAGATGCAGAAGATACAGAATAAAAAATATAGTCAAGGTTTTTAATCTGAGGGGGATTATTACTGCAGTACTCGCTGGTGGACCGTGGTAGCTTTTCCTACTGCCTTTCATTAAAATGATTGGCAAAATCAAGATAAATTGTTCACTCGTTCTTTTGGTTGTGGACTAGGGTGTCTGATTTCACCATGCAGTTATGATTGACATTTTTTTTTTAAAGTTTTTTAAAAAATACAACCAACAACAAACAAGCAAAAGGGCACACTGGTATCTGCAGCAGGTTCTCCTCTCCAGCTCCTTCAGTTGTTCTGAAGTCCAAATCAATTGTTCGTGTGTTGACACTTGGAAAAAGGAATTCTCCAGTGTAAGAGAGCAGCAACATTTAAAATTATAATATAATAAAGGTAAAGAGATCATCATTTGGGAAAATTATATAGTTTGTAGGGTAGTTACTGCTTAATAGCACCAGTTTTTCTGCTGGTCTGTTTGGACAAATATGTGAAATTTATTCACAGGTGTGCTTTCAGGTTTAGCTTGAGGTACAGAGATGACATGCTTTACCTGTTGTCCTCACTTGTTTTGCTTGCTTGTTTATTTCTGTAGGTCTGCCACCACCCGGTCCTATTCCAGGTAGGTGTTAACTTGCTCTTAATAACAGCGGTGATTCTGAACACACAGATGGCCCTGTCTGAGCATTTGGATACATGAGATAGGATGACACCAAGGCCCCTTTTAGAGCACAGTTAATTTAAGCCTAATAAACTCCAATGCAGAGTTGAACTCCAGCTGCTTATCTTATATTCTGGACCTAAATAATAATCTGTAGGGCTTCTTAATACTATCTTGTTTTGTCTCTGAAGACCAATCTAGAAAGTGGAGAACTTCAGATGGCAGAAGCCAATTAGATTTGAAATGGTTTAGTTCTTGTTATGGCATTTGCACAGCAGAAGTCTGAGTGACAAACCGGTGCTTTGTATAGGAATTTGGAGTGTGAGACTGAGCAGAACAAATGCCATTTCCTTCAGAAGCCTTTGCTCCCTGGTGTGCAGTAGAGATGGTGAAAACTAATAAAGAAATATAACAACCAATCTTGTGCGTAAGAACCCCACTAATTCAGAGCTACTATAGAACTGAGTTTCCTCTAGCTGTCATTTTTTTTTCTACTGGAAATTTTGCTTAGTCCAGGGAAAACAAATTTAGCTGTTTCTGTAGCAGACCATTTGGAGCGATAGTTCTGACTGGATGCTGTACATCTGAAAATCCAAGGCCGATGGTGACCATGTACATGCAGTCAGGCCACTGCCTTTGTGTTATACTGTATACTTGATTCATGTACTTGCAAAAGGTCTGCACCCAAAGCACTTTGGGCTTGATGTGCTTGTCCTTACTATGCGTCAGACATGTTGGACTTGATTCACAGCTTTTGTGTCCATGCTTTTGTATTCATACTCTGCCCTGGGCTTCCCAAATGGGAATATGGAAAACCTACACTAGCTGGGCTGTCCCTCAGACCAAGAAAATTCCTGTGTTTGTTAAAATGTTGCTTTTCATGCTCCTCTCAATGTACAATAATATTGCAGAGCTGGGTTTTGTTGTTGTACTAGAAGGAACCCCCTCGTAGTAAGCTTGGATTTAGAAGAACTATATTGTAGTGAAACTGGATGCAAACTGGTCTTGATTGTAGACATTGCAGCGCCCAGTTGCTAGTCAAGTGCATTTAGATTAAAGTTGTTTGGGAGGAGCAAGGTGGACGAAATGACCAGGCTGTTGCAAAGAACTTCCACTTCAGGTAACTGGGTTGGAAAGGGAGATGAAGGAGAATACATGTTAATTATGATAATGATGGTGATCCACCACCACTAGAGTTAGGCGTTTATAACAGTAGTGCTTTGAAGTACTTGCTGTTAGTGAGCAGGTGTGATTGAAATGCTCTAGGCATTGCATTTTATTGGAAGATCTTAGGAAAAGGAGGGGGGGGGGGAGAAAGCATCTGAGACATGTCCCCCAACTTGTTTGCAGCTTACATCTCCACTAGCTGAGCTGGAGACTTCAGGCTACCTCTTTTTGCAGTGAGATGCTTCTAGGGAGTTCTCCTGACCCATTTTAGGTGTTCACAGTAAGAGGTGATGAATTGTCCCACGGTTCCACTGCCTATGCTGGCTCAATCTCCATTGACTTGAAAAGGAACCTGGAGTGGCTAGCTTCAATGTAAATGACTGCAGTTAGTCAGATGACTCCTATCCTTTGTATCAATACAGTTTGCTTCTTTTTTTGTTTGTTTGTTTAATGATAAACAGGAATTTTTATGCAAAGTTAAGCCAATGGGTGGTTAGTCTGTTCTTGTTGGCGTTGGTAACTGCCTATAGAAGTAATGGTTGCTTATAGTTATGGATACAAGTTTAAGAAGTTCCCTGTAGGAGCAGTCAGCACGTCCTTCTCACTTTCAGATTGGTCAAGGCTGAGGACTTTGGCTTCCAAGGCTTATGTCACTTCTGGAAGTGGCTTTCATAAAATTCTGCTTAATTCTGCTTTCTTGAAGATAGCTGCCTTGTGGTTTTGTATAATAACTCTTCATGTGTTGGACATCGGGCCCATTTTTCAAGTGTCAGATCTTTCAGACAACTCTCTGCATTGTTGGTGCTATGTCTTCTCATGGTTTTTAAATGTATATCTGCTCATAAAATTGGCTTTCTTTAAAAACAAACAAAAACAGGTGAATTGTATGTTACGTGCTTTGTAAGAGACAAAGTTACTCATTTTAATCAAGGAGCAATAAAACCTTTGCTGTAGTTGCAACATGTCTGCATCCCAAGAACCAGACTTTTCTGTCTTCCACAGGACTGTATGGGTTAATGTTTACTCTTTAATGAATCTTATGTTTAAGGTGAATAAGCCAAAATAGAAGGTAGTTCTTCCTCTATTTTTCTTTCCATGCCCCTACAGAACTAACATAGCTGTAGGGTTTTAATTGTGGTAGGAGATGCAACCCTGAAGGAAAATGATTCCATTTCAAACAGGGCCTTGTTTAGAGTAAAAAGATGCTTCAACTGCTTTTAACTGTAAACAGCAATGAAGTCTTGTTGCCTCATGGCAAGCTGTGAGATCTTTGTGATGACTTATGCTTCTTTGTCTAGGGTTGTTCCCGCCTCCTCTGGCACCACCACCAGCTCTCCTCATTCCAACCTTGGATGGGTAAGACCACACCTGGGCTGAGGCATTGGTACAGCTCCTCTGTAGTGAGGAAGGGTGGAGGATAGGTCTAAAACCAGTGCTGGTAATTCTTAGTCTGGTCTTGGATTGGAGGGGGGGGGTGAGAGCAGAGTCTGTAGGCAATCCTCTGTGCATTTACCATTATATGTCATGTTCATGACGCAGGAAGGAGTCAATAAAATCTTGGCGTGTGCTTAGGTCTAGTGCGGAGTACTTGATAGTGTGTTATGTTACTCCAGATGTTTTCTATAAAGATTGTCCAGGTGCTTTCTAAGTACTGGTTATTTCCCAGGAAGCCTGCCTGATTTACAGAAGGGAGGGGTAAAGCAGGGCAAGCAATTGAGTTACAGCATTTTCAGAAGCTATGGCAAAGCAGCTGCACCTGTATGCATTTCTGATAGTTTGCAGTGCAAAGTGAAAGGGATTCCCTGAAACCATAGGTTTCCCATGAGGATGTTCCACAGACCTTCAGAAAAAATGGGGTAAACTTGCAGCACAGACATACCTGCAAGGGGTCACTGGAGTGAGTAACTTGCATCCTTTTCTCTCTCTCCAAAGCCAGCCAGCCAGCTACAATAACAGGCAGCCTCCTCCGTTTGGCTACAACTCTGCAGGTGAGCACTGAAGATAACAAACGGTCAGACTGCTTATATCTCTCTTCTCTGGTATTGGGTAGTTTAGGCTTTTCTTAAGCTGATGGACATCATGCTTGCTTTAACTTTAGGGTCTTGCTTGTGCCCCAAACTATCCCAGTCACTAGGCACACATGCTGAGTTTGACTACATCATAAGGTGTTTGGAAAGCTGAATGTTTTGCAGCAATGGTGAATGCAATTTTGTAGTTGAGCGCCAAGCCACAGATGACCGTTTTCAGTGCAGATACCCAGCAACAGAGAAGCTTCCCCCATGTGCCTCAGCAACATGTTCTTGTCCTTGTTTGCACACATACTTGCTCATGCTCACTCACGCTCTTCCTTTTCCCCCACCCTCAGCTTCACATCTCCCTGAGCTTTTGAATGCCCTCCTCCCCCGCTTTATCATCTTCCTTGCCTACAGGCACGTGCAGGCATCTGTCTGCTTTTGTTTTTTAATGGAAGAGGCAGTGCCAGAATTTCAGCAAATTTCCTTCCCTGTTGTAGCCCTGCCAGCAACATCCGTGTCCTTTCCCATTTTCTGAGTGACCAGCACTTGGAGTGGCACCTCCTCGCTATGCTGAGCAGGCAGAATCGCCGGCAGCACTGCACTGTCTCCTCTGCAGGAGGTGGTTGGAGGAGTGGGCAGCGTGAGGCCTTCCTGAGGAACAGGAGCCTCGAGTGCTGTCATATGTGCAGCGTTTCAGCAGCTGGTACCGCTTGGGGATATGACCTCGCTGGCCCAGCTCAGCAGGCCCCAGCAGGCCAGCATCTGTATGGGGATGTGCTGGTGGCTCTGGGCTCATCAGGTGGCATCCTTCTTCAACAGCTGGTGCCCCCAGCCCTCCCCAGCTGCCACCTTAGGTGAAAAGGTACCTGGTGAGACCTTGTAAGGGTGGCCAAGAGCCTAGGGCTAACTAAACACAGCTGGCTCAGCAGCAGGAGAGGGCTGCCTCAGCGATGCAGGCACCTTTGCCCTCTAAGCCAGGACGTCTGGGAGGGATGGATTGAAACTTCTCTCAGAGGAGACATTATAGCATGCCCTATATATAGCAGGACCTATAGAGAGCAAGAGCTGGGGGAGTGCACAGCCCTTGCAGTAATGTGCTGTGTGAGGGGCTAGGGAGATTTTGCAGTGACGTCTGTAAGTATGTGGTCTTGTTTGCATCTTCCTCAGGCAAAAGGTGTTGACATGTTCTTAGCAAACTGCTGGCAGTAAAACGGGAGAGTGAGGACAGGAGGGAGCTGGGCCATTGTGTCCTTGGATTCAGGTGTACCTCCAAAGGGTATCTTTGGGAAGGGAGGGACAGGGAGGATGCTGTTAATGCTTCAGATGAACAAGGATTCTGCGCTCTCTCGCTGCAGATTCAGGTTTCATCAGCTACCCACCCATCTCCACGTCCCACACGCCCTGGGTGACGACGGTGGACAAAGGCACAAGCAGTTCCAGCAGCAGCCATTGGGAGTACTCAGGCTCGAGGCGTGAGAGGGAGCGGGAGCGTGAGCGGGAAAGGGAAAGGGAGAGAGACAGAGACCGCACTCCGACCACTAGTGAATACAACAAGTGAGTGCTGTTTTTCGGCAGCTTCTGCTCACAGCTGCCCAGTAGGAAGCTCTGGCCTCGCCCTGGAGCGCAAGAAGGTGTTTGGTCAAGGGCTGGGATTGTAGATTTATACCAGTTTAATTTTCTGCAATGTCTGGGGAAGAGATACTTTGGATCAATAACTAGAGGACAAACTAGGAGCCAATGTCACTGGCTGATTTCCTGTGTCTGTTCTTTTTTTGTTTAAATCCAGTAGAACCAGTTACACTTGCTCTCCCACCTGTAATGTGAGGCCAGTAAATGAAATAGCCCCTCTCTGTTTACTAGGTATTTCACGGCTCAGTGTGAAACATTGGCCATAGAAGCTGCTGCTTCTTGTCTTCTAAATGCAACTGTCAGATCAAAGGAAAAGCCACCCGTGCTTTTGCTCAGCTCTCCTATAGAGGCTTTCAGGGCAAGGAGTGCCGTTCACCACGAGTCAGCCATGAAATGTAAATCCTTAACCAGGCGTTTCTGCGAGCAGTGCTGGAGACAACCACCTTGGTGGGAACTGATGTGATCTCAGGTGACAGCAGTGCTGGGAGCACTTGGGAAAGGAGGCTTTCAGCCTCCCAGTGTTAATCTAGAGAGCTAAAGTGAAGGCTACGCTGCAAAGACTCTTTCTAAACCCATCACTTTTTTGTTCTGTCACAAGCAGCGTCAGTGTTTTGCAGGCCTCAGGGTCAGAAATACCAATAGTCATTCAAAACATGATCAGAATGTGCATTCCCAGCAGAGGGGTGCTGCCTGCCGGGGAACTTCCCCTCCCAGGGGGTGAGCAAACAGGACAATGTTTTCCTAACCTTTCCCCCCCCATAGTTTTTCCAAGCAGCAATAGATGACTCGATAATAATATGAGTAAAATGTTACCACAAATTGTTTTGGGT
>JANHGO010000044.1:27177730-27223668 GCA_024606505.1 Aquila spilogaster | reverse complement strand
ATGTGCCTTTTCCCCCCGTTGGGCTCCTGAAGGGATTTTATTTGCGCTGGAACGGCTTTGAAGGAGCGAAGGCGTTTCCTGGCTGTACGGCGGTACGGGCCGGAGTGGGCGGGAGCGGGGCCGTGGGAGGGCCCGCGCCGCGGGACGGTCTGGGGGTGCGGGGCCGTGGCCGCACGGTGTGCGGGTGTGCCGGGCGTTGGGCCGGAGCCGGGCGTCTCTGGGGTCCCTCCAGCACAGGCCGTGCCCGCGGACCGCCCAGCTGCGCAGCTCCGTGTTTCCCGTAATGTGTTAGAGCTGCGCGGAGAGCCCCGCAGCCGCCCGCAGCTCCCCGCACAGCGTGTGCCTTTAGGCCGTCTGTCCTGTGCCTCTGCGTGCGGGTTGGATTTGTGTGTCTGCTGAGAGGCTTCTGCGGGCGGCTGTTGTTGGGCGTGTGGGTGTGGGGTCTCTTGGGTTGGGTGTGGATTGTTGTTTTGGTTGTACCGTTTCTAGTTGAAATCAGTCCGGCTGCCCTGGGGTTATGCGTGCAGTGTGATAAGTCTCGCCGTGCATGCTTTGTACTTAAATCGAGGCTTTGTGCTTTTACTTGAATAATTTCATTGGTACCGTTTTTCCAGATGACACCACTGGTAAGCAAGAAGACGGACCAACTTCTGGGTAAGTCTGAGGCTGTTTGTTTGTTCTGAGACTGTGCTGCAGAGGTTGAGGTGCGCTGAGCACAGCCTGAGGACCGCCATGGACCAGTGCTGCTGCCAGATGCATCCCAGCCCTCCCCATCACGCGGGGCCACCACCGTCAGACTGGGCCCACACAGTGTTTGTATGTGTGGGAGGTGAACTGGGTCATTCGGCCCATTCGACTTAAAACTCTTTCTCCCTTTTTTTTCCCTCAAATAAATTTTAAATCAGATCTATTCTCCAGTTTGATTCTCAGGGAAAATAGTGGCCTGGGGATAGGACTTCATGTTGGTCTGGTGTTGTTAAAACTGTGGCACGTACTTTAGCTTGGAAAAGCTAAAAACCTTGAGCCTAAGTTAAAATCTTAGTGTGATCAAGTCAACAGATTTTTTTGGTGGTTTGTGAACTATGTGGTTCAGGTAAGACTGTCAGGTGAAAGCTGTGGGGACAGCCCAGTGATCAGCATTGATTTCTGTGCATGAAACGATTGCCTGCTCTTCTCGACAATAACTCCTCCGCAGTCGCACAGTGTGTTCTGCACCAGCAGGCCTTTCTCTCAGTGTTTGCTCTTATGGTGGTTACATGCAGGATGGTGTCGGAAGGCCCAAATGCTCGCTGAGCTGTCGTGTGCTCAGTGCCATCGCACGCTTTTTGTCACATTCACTGTCCCCTAAGGTCATGGTGGATCTGGTATCTGGAACTTCAGTGATTGTTACATATACTATCCTACTGCTGCAGAACATATCCTTTGCCTAGGGAATATGACAAATTGACAAAAAAACAACAAAACACAAGTTTTAGGCAAACTTAGTCAATGCTTACCAAAAAACATTAAATGAGCTTTGTGAGAAAGGACAACCCTTGGTTTAGATAGTTAGCAACAAGTTTCTAGCGTGAAACTGTTGTTTGTCCCTTCTTCTAAAAATAATTGTGTTTCACAAGCAGGATTTAAAAACTGAATTTGCAGCAGCCGTCTCCGATAACTGTGATGTGTGTGACAGCAGCCTTGTTGCACAAGGACTATCCTCCTGAATTCAGAGCTTTGGTGCATTCTGAGAAAACGACTCTGCGGCCCTGTTAGAATCTACCCAAGGATGCACTGCTGGCTTGGCTGTCATGTTTGCCTCTATCCACGAAGCGTGGTGTGGGACACAGGACCCACTGACATTCCCTAGCCTAAAGGACACGTTGGATACCTGCAGTCTGTGTGGAATGCTGCACCATCTACACATAGTGCATGGGGTTACGTTGGTGTTCCAAGGAAATAGAACAGCTCTGACATTTCCTTGCCTGCAGATGATGGCTGTGGTCTTGTCAGATTGTTCATTCCCAGGAAGCAGACAGGTTAGGGATTGACTGTTACTTAGCAAATGTTTTTTGAACTCCAATTCATAAATTTTAATGCACACCCACAGATACTTCATGTGACTGGAAGCTGGAGGTAGTACTTGTCACTCTTCCTTAATTCAGTCATCTTCAATTCTTAAGAAAGTTCTAGGATTGAGGTCAATGTTACAAGTTGCCTGGATTTGGCAAACCAATGTGAAAGTTTTTGAAGCCATCTGTGAAGTTTTTTGTAGTGATGCATCTTCTGGTCCTTGTGTAACAGGCCATGTCCGCAACTTTGATGTACTTCCACAGACTGATTTTTCTCTTAGACACCTTTGCTAATTTGTGTAACAAAAAGTGTCTTCAACCATCTCCTCAGGAACATCACCTCAGCTGCTGAACCTTTGTCCATTTCTTTGGTCTTGACTGAAGTTCTCTGTATATGGAAGGAATTTGCAGGATGAGAGCTTTAGTGGCTGCTCAGATTGTTCCTGTCTGATATATTATTTTTTTTGTCCTTTTTTCCCTCACTAGCTGATGAGTTGTGTTAGTGTGATCTATGGCTTATCTGCTTGGTGTCTCCTTTTATGCAGCCTCCTCAGTGGTTTTAATCTGACCAGTGTTTGGATTCTGTTAGGTGTTACGTGTGTTTCTTTTTGAAGATAACCTTGTGTGTGTTCATTATCAGACGTGATGTTTTAAATTAATTGCAGAGTTGTTGGGTTTTTTTTCCCCACAAAGTTCTGGTGGCAGAACTGGCTTGGGCTGCTTCAGCAGTGTGTTATGAAAGCCAAAATTGTTTTGAAGTTCTGCTGGGTTTTTACCTGTGCCATTAGAGAAGAACGGCCTCTCTTCACCTTCCAGATCTGTAACATACAGTATACTCTTTTCTGGCATATGTGTGCCAGTTTGATTTCCTTGCTTGGTGAATGCAGTTGGCAATGTTAGTATTTGTGTTATATATATATGTTAGCTCTTTCATTGGAGATAAATCTGAAACTGGCCATTCTTGTGTTAGGACTAATCTGTAACAAATGGTGTGATGGAGTAGATACTTGTCTGTCTTTTCTTCATCGATGAGTAGTTAAAATTTAATGTAAGCGATCTGTGGGAAGACTAAAATAACTTTCTCCCTAATTTCCACTGGATAAACGTCCCTACTGTTTACTATATACACGTATTAGTAGCAGCCTTTAGGACAAGATAAGTTTTGTTATGCTGTGGACGTTGAATTATGGTTTTGTTCTATCACTGGTAACTGTGAAACCAAAACTGAAAGCTGCTGCAGCAGCCACAAGCATAAACTGCTGAGTGATGTTTGGCCTTGCTGTCTGTCAACCACTCTTTGGAATCACTAACCTTGCTCTTCCCAAGAAAAGCAAAGCCAAGCAAGGATGGTTAACAATTTGTCTTACGTCTGAGCTAACTGCCAGCAGCATAAGCACACTTCACGAGTAGAACCACTGTATGAAAGTCACCTAGACAAATGCTTTAGAAATGTATGTAGGTAAACCTCCGGGTCAGACTTGTGCACTTATTTTTACCTGTTGCTTTTACTAGGCATGCAGAATCTTCTCATCCTTTGCAAGATGCTCCTCAGGAGAACCGGCCCGTTGGTAACGAAGACCGAGAGGTGTCACAGCATGTATGTGTTCCACGGCAAATGGTAGACGAATTTGGTTTTGTGCTTGTAAATATTCATATATAAAAAGATCTGTTTGTGAAGGTGCTGGTTCTCTTGTCAAATACATTTGTACTATTGCGGTATCCTGACAATTCCCTATGCTGGTGGCAGCAACAGGCTTCTCATCTTGGTCTGTTTTGTGTAGAGGGAAGTGTGCTGTGGTCTAAGCATTGCTTATGCCCACTGAGGTGGCGAAGGAAGCCCTGTGATGCCACAGGCTGAAAGGAAAAGTATGGCGTTGCCATCAGCTCAATATATAATGTTACTTGGGGGTCAGTAAAACGCAGGGAATGCTCCAATAGAAGGCCCAAAGTGCTGAGATTGCTGGGGGTCTCATTTTGATTCTTCCTCAGACCTTATCTCGTTACTGAATAGGTGGGAAGAGGCTTGCTTCTCCCCTCCCTTGTCCTCCAGTCTTTTCAGTGGGGTTATTTTCTACTACTATGGTGTGTTAATAGTGTTCCTGGAGAGCTCTATCAAACCTGCTTGCTGTGGAAAGGGACGGAACATTGGGAACACCTTTCCCATGCCCTTTTATAGTGGTGAAGTGTTAATTCAGCTCATGCATCTTATAAAACTGCACCTGCTGGATATCTGAGAGCTTTCCTGCGCTCTTGTACGCCAGCAGCAGAGCTGTTCTTGATCACAGTGGGTGCTGCGCTGAAGGCATATCAGCAACTGCAGAATTAATGTGTGAAGTTAACAAACTCAATGTGAGAAATGAGCCAAACAGAGCTGTTGAGCAGCTTCTTGCTGTGAAGATTGTGGTGCGAGAGAATACTTGTTTCAAGGGCCTTTTGAGAAGGCTGGTGAATATTTTGGTGACTTTGTTTGTAATTTTATACCATGACTGTGGACCAGTCAAGGAATGTCAGGCTCTCCCACCTGTCTCAAAGAAAGCAGGAGAGTGGATCTGTGAGATGTGTTGCAATTCTTTGAAGTGGGTTAAACCAGTCCCACCTTGAGAAGTCTTGATTTGATTCTCGTCTAGGGTCACTTTTTCAAAGGACACAGCAGTTTCTTCTTGGGCACCTGTCTGTTTATGGTGAAGGCTGGTTGTGTCCATGTTTTTTTTGTCTCCATTGGCAACTTTGTACAGCTGTGAAGTGCAGTAGAAAGCATTATCTTTACGTCAGGTCATTCTTTGTAACAGTCCTTCCTCATAGGAGATTTGTAAGATTAGAATTACTGTCCAGGAGAACTTCTCAATTTTATGTGTTAATAAACTCTTGTGTGTTCTTATTATTGTAAGGCCCTTCCAAGTGGAGAAGATGATGAAGAAGACAGTGACAGTGACAGTGATGATGATGACGTGAAAGTTACTATTGGCAATATTAAAACAGGAGCACCGTCATACATGTATGTATTGCAGGTTGTGGTGGCAGGTTTTGATCTGAAGTAGAGCTGGTGCAATGATTGGGATTGGAAGTGGGGATAAGGGTTGGTCTGTATTCTGGGAGACATGGGAGCAATGGCCAGAAAGCAGGAATGGAATTGCTTGTTGAAATCCATTTTTAAAATAGGAATGA
This sequence comes from Aquila spilogaster, assembly GCA_024606505.1. Taxonomy (NCBI): domain Eukaryota; kingdom Metazoa; phylum Chordata; class Aves; order Accipitriformes; family Accipitridae; genus Aquila; species Aquila spilogaster. Next base: position 27,218,452 of record JANHGO010000044.1, on the reverse strand, counting down.
TAATTCGTGGATCTGCTTCTGGAAAATTAACCGAATACTTAGTATTGCTTGATTGAGTAAAATTGAAGTTGGGAATCTACACGTAACTCATCATCTGTGAAAACTTTGAGAAGCAAGATCTGTATTGCTAAGAATTTACAAAAGCTGTGAACTGACTAGTTTCAGCTGTCTGTTTTTTTATGATTCACAAGTGGTGAGGCTGATTTGTGAACCAGGAAGTAGTGTCACTGAATTAAAATCATACCTAAATTGGCTTAACAAAAATAATCAGACAGTATTTTTGCTTTTAGCAGCCTTCCTCTTAAGGAAATGACTTGCACGTACTTCATAGCATATTCTAATTTTCTTACTTCATGTGTTTTTTACATCCCTAGTCATAGAGACGATTTGAGTCTGGTGGATTGCTTTGAATAGCAGTGCTCCATCCTTTCTGTCAGCAGCTCACTAGATTTTGCAGACATCCTTTTTGAAATCTGATCCTTCTTTGTCTCTCTCCTCAGTCTGTGATATAGGTGCAGCTTTAATTTCCGCGTTGTTCAGTTCCATCAAATAACTGTACTCATTCTTGTAGCAACCAACAACTCTTTGAAATACTTTTTTGTTCTTGATTAAGACAGCTCCCTCATATCAGTGTTGTTGGCCAGTAAGTATGTTTCCTGCATTTCCATAGGGTTAGGGAAAATCGTGCCAAATGAATCTCACTTTTAAGGTGCTCCAGCTTAGTGTTAAAAATTGTAGAAAGGCATGAGTAAACCAAAGTGAGCTAAGTGTCTTGTGAAGGATGTCAGGGTTTTGCTGTACTTTTTGTAGAAAAACTCCACATAATTTGTGTGAATACCAATCTAGCGATTCTTTTCCATATAGGGGAACTCCTATGAATCTAAACTTAAAAACGGGTAGAGGCTATGGAGCATCAGCTTCAGGTATTGCTGTTACTTTCATCCTTCACATTTTGAAATATTGCACTTCTCTGGCAGCGGCAGCCAAAGCAGCTGCAAATCTTGTTCTCTGTTTGGAGGGAAATAAATTAGTGAATCTGATTTAAAGTCAGAACAATAAATGGAGAAATAAAGAAAAATAGTCTGGCCTAGAGTATTACCCGCGCATATTCCTGCAGATTTATTTCTTCCTGCCATTCAGTTTAATTTACATAGTATTTTGAGACTTGTATTCTGTCCTTCCTCACATGTGAGACTGTCCTTTCATGGCCTTTGTGTGCTTCAGTAATTTCTTTATGCAAACAACTTACCCTCTGATTGAGAAGATGAGCACAAATTTCCCTTGGAGGTTCTTTACCCGATGGGGTTTTTTTTTGACTCCAATTAGTACATTGTCTGCCCAGGATAAATCCTGAAAAAGTCTTTTGTTTTAAGAAAAATTGCATGTTTGGGGAGGGAGAAGTTAGTATTTTGCCTGGGGATAAAAGTTCTTTTCTTTGTTTGGGGTAAATTTCATGCATGCTGTAATCATTTGCTCCTGTAGTATCGGTCTGTGTTGAATTTGCTTCTCTGCTGTTCAACTGCAAGTGCAGTGTACTCTGGAAATTTACAAAGTAACTAACCTATTTTTTTTTTATTTAAAAGTTGACTGTGGTTTTCTCTGTGCTGTAAAGTCAGCACTAACTTCAGAGTAGCACTTTTTTAACTAGAGCAATTTGCTCTGAAAATTAGTGGATTAAAGGCACTGCATTAAAGGTAGTAATGGTTTCTCTTTCTCCAAAGCCAAGTTGCAGCCCAAAGGTATTGATTTAGATGCCGCAGGGAATATAAACGGATTGCCTGTTATAGAAGTGGATTTAGATTCATTTGAAGACAAACCATGGAGGAAACCAGGTGGGGCCTCACAGTTTCTTGTGGTAAATATTTTTTGCAGTTGTCTTTTTGATTTCACATGTACTTCCTGTCCGTTTATTGCTGCCAGGGAAGGGGGATGCCAGAAGAACTTATTTTGCTAAGCCTCTGATGTCTGTCTAGACAACTGGTTATGTTTACTGATTGCTCGAACCATGCTTTTACCTAAAATTGGGTTGCATTTACTTTATTAATATAATTTTCCGAAAGAGAACACTTTTTAAAACACACTATTAATTCACTAGTTCAGCAAATGTTGCACTGATAGCAGTACAGTAAAGTTGTTTGGCTGTGTGTGACACATGCTCTGCTCTTCATGTGCAGCAGCTCACTTCCATCTTGTGGTGGCCACGCTCCCGGCCACCCCATGCAACTTTCTCATGTGGGACCTGGGTAAAGTATCCCCTTTTCAGGGCAGTGGTGGTGAGAATTGCCATGTGACAACATATCCTAATAGTAAAGCAATTTTTTCTCTTAAATTCCACTGCTGCAGACAGTTGACTGAAGGGGAGCAAAGTGCTTTCTACTCTGATATGGCTATGATTTTTCTTTTAGAAAAACAGCATTGCCTAATTCTTAGCCAGATTCTGCCCCTGGGTGTATGGCTGAGGAGGCTGTCCCCACTTACTACTTCAAGACAGTGTTATGTAGGCAGAACTTTGCACAGCAGATCTTCGTATATACACAGTCTCTTTTGACTTCATCGTTTGTATTAGGGAGAATTCTTGAAAGCCACAGCTGTAAGATACTACGAATGAACTCTTACATCAAATTAAGATGGAAAAAAAAAGAAGTAAATGGAAAAGCCAAAGAGATACAAGTATTTACTGTGCTAATGTAATAAAATATTTAACAAAATATTAGCTGAAATGTAAAATCCACTTGTCTCTTTACAGAAATAATTATTTTCCCAGTAGCCCCTGTCTACTATCTGTCTTTCAGAAATTTTAGTGTGCTTAGTAAGTAGTACGTCTGTAAGGTTGTCTGTGGCATATTCTTGATATTTCTTGTCTGCATTAAATGAAGGGCATCAAAGTATAGCAGTGCAAATAGCTGCACTGATGTATTATGGTATCAAACCAGCACTAAGCACCCTGTGATTGATGATAGCTAGTATAGAAAATGTAGCTTTTCATATGTAGGAGTTTTCCTATCAATTGTGATGTTAGAATGAGGGGGCTAGGAAGAAGAAAAGTTGAAAGGAAAACAGTGAAGTGAAGTTCAGAGTCAAAGCATGGAAATCAGTGTGGTAGTGCTGACATCCCTGGACCAAAACAGAGCCAACTAGCCTTAAAAGACAGCATTGGAGCATGAATAGAGAAGGAGGTTGTCTGCAGAGGTGTGGCCCGTAAGTTTATTTGAGATGACAAGTAAGTAGCTTACTCAGCAACCTTTCAGGTTTATGTTCTTTACAGGTAATTATTCAGCAGGTTGGTATCTCTTTAAGAGAGAGAGAGGATGAAGAAATATGGTGTAGAAAAAATAATAGAAGACTGAAATATTGGCCAATCAGAGAGATAAGTGAATGTTTCTGAATCTGCATTGCTGACATCTGCATATTTGGGAGGTACAACAGGAGGAGTGGCTTACCTTGGAGATAAACTTAAACCTCACTTTGTAGATCCAAGCTTACTGTGACCAAAGGGTTGTGCTGAGCCCTTGCATGTCAGCTGCTTGTTTTAGAACTGTCTGGCTGGGAATGCCCTTGCAAGGAGATGTGAGGGACACTTCAGCAGGGTGTGAGATGCCCTGTGATGCTTCCTGCTGTCAGGTGTGTACTGCAGAGCTGCAGCATTTGTCTCTGTGCATCTGCATTCTTTTGGCAAGCGGTTTGAGGCCTCCTCTCTTGCTCAGAAGCGTTCATTAGGAAATTGTACATTTTACAGAAGAGTGAATATCAAAGTAAGATAACATCTTTGATGACTACAGTTAGGATTGTGACTAAGATGTAATAGCGTAGTATGAGCCATATCAATAAAAAAAAAAAAAAACAGACTTACGTACTGTTTCATCAAATGGCTGAGCCCCACAGTTTCTGCTCAGAAGAGCAAAGGCTGTGATGGTTGGGGCAAAACATGCTGCCTGAGCTTTGCCAACAAAAAGTTCTGTGGCACCACTCCATTTTCTGGTGGTACCTGGTATGCTGTCCCCAGTTCTCAGCTCTTTTGGACAGTTGTAGGAAACCAGTCTGAAAAAAATCCAGTTGCTGAATAACTATTTGTAAGCGTCTCTTTTTATGGCCTGCATACATACATACTGTACTCTACTCCCCAGGCTGTCTAGGCTGCAGTCCCCCTCCCATTCCAAGTTGCAGCAGTCTCAGCTGTGGCACACAGCAGCTTTCTGACAGGATGAAATGAACTCTATAAGTAAAGACTTGCTCTCTTAAACTTGTTTAAGCTGTTAAGGGACAGTTTGAGAATGCAGGCCTACCAGAATCCCAGTGTTAACCTCTACTCCCTTTATCAGGTGCTGATCTTTCTGATTACTTTAATTACGGATTCAATGAAGAAACGTGGAAAGCTTATTGTGAAAAGCAGCGACGGCTTCAGCTTGGGCTGGATCCTGCTCCTCCCATCAGCACTGAGAATAAGATCACGGTAGGTGACATGTAATCCTTGCACATGTGCGCAGTAAAACTAGGGCTTGTTTTTTGTAGTCATGGACATGGCAGTATAAGAGCACATGATAACTTAGTACTGAACTGTTCCTTATTCCTTTCAATGATGAGAAATACAAAAATGTACCTTTAAGGATTAAATCTCGCTGCTAAAAATCTTGAAAAAATCTGTGAAACAAACAGCTCTAGCAGCTTGGCAAGTTTGAGCCGCTTGAGCAGCAAGACCTGAGTGAATGTGTGCTTGACTTCGAGGTTGTCCAGGTTTTGGGGTGTCTGATTGGTAGATCCTGTGGATAGGAGTATGACTGATGGAACTATTGATTTCAGGGTTGATCTGAGTGGAGCTGGGCATTAGTGGCTGTTGTGGTTGTTGCTTGTTGTTACAGTTGTGTAGCTGCATTTTGTGTTTAGTGATTGCTTTGGAAGTGAACCTTTGTGTAATTTCATTAGGTGGCTGACAGTTGTTAATGTGAACTCGAACCAATGAGTTGAGCAAATATTACTATTTTCAGTTTTGATTTGAGGACTACATGAAACCAAATGTGAGATTATTAAACTTTTGGACTTCCAATGGGGAAAAAAGTAGACAATGGGTTGGAATAGCCAACTAGTTTACAGAAACGTCAGCCTCCTTGACTGTAGAATAGGTTGCTTGTAGGAGCACTGTGATTATTTCTCAGTGGAAACCTTCAGTGGAGTATCATCACTGATGCTTCATTGATTTGAAAGTAAATGCATTAAACCTGTGTATTATGTATTGCCTTCCTTAGGTCCAGCAAGGGCGAACAGGAAATGCTGAAAAGGAAGTGGAAAACAATATCATCAAAACAGAATTCAAAACAGACTTCTTGGCCCTAGTGGGAGGACGCATGAAAGCTGGGCCTCCTCCTAATAGGTAAGAGGTGATGCAGATATAAAGCTTGCACGCACTCTGACATAGTTGGGATCCACCTGGGCTATATCTGAATCTCCTCAAACTTGAAACAGAAGGAAGATTTAATTTTACAGGAAGCTATTCTGGTCATTCGTTCCCTATTGTCTTCTGCAGCAGTGCTTTGCTTAGGGTTGTGCAGCCCCTGCCTGCTCATTTACGGGTTCTTGTACTCTGACCAAAGGGGAACAACTCTGGGAGTGGGAAAAACAGGGCAAATCCCTCAGCTCTGAGAGCACACCTTGATGACTGCTTATGCTTACTTGGCTTATTCTTATTCCCTTGATGTTAATCTTTGCCTTTAAATGAGGGTGAATTACATGTTTGGCAACTGATGAGAGAAGCTATTGGTTTCTGAACGTGTGTGCTATGCTGCTAGATGTGTACTAATTTGTATCTTCCTGCCACAAGAGAATCCACAAGGCTGGACTAAGCAAAACAGTTGAGTTATTTTGATTGACAGCCACTGTGGGGAAAATCACTTCGACTTTATAATGTAGTTGGTTTTTTAATCAAAAGCTTCAGAAAAGTAAAGCTGTAAGGAACTAGAAAGGTCAGGGACTTGGAGTCCTGTCTTGCACAAATTAGTCTTACATCCTAGCTTTCCCTGTTCCAAATTAAGCTTTGTCTGAGAAAGAATCAACCAAACACTTCAAGAATAAGCTTATAAGACACTTCTTGGTCTGTTTGCATGTGAGCACTTTGCTAGTATTTCTGTCACTGTTCATAGTATTATCAGATTGGTCCTGTTTTTTCCAGATGTTATGCATCCCTCCTAGACCTTGAAAAATCTACAGCCCTGTAAGGGAAGCTGATGCTATTTTAATTATGCTGCATTTTTGTCCATTTTAACTTGCAGTCTTGTTTTGAAAGTACTGGTACAGGTTAATGGAGCTTTTGGTCAGGACCAGGAAGTATATCCTCATGCACTGGAGCATCACCAAAATCGTGGGCTTAGCAATGAGACTTCTTTTTTTTGCAGAGTAAGCAGATTTCACTGAGAAAACTTACCTCACCAGCTAGCTGGCATTGTTTTTGTTCACCTCATCTAAACTGCCTACAGAGTTAGAAAATTCTGCTAAATGGGAAAAGTTATAATGTTTTTTTTTCTATCATAACTGCTGGAAAACAAAGGCCAAATTACACAAATCTATTGCTTTGTGATTATAGGATGAGGGATTCTTAAGCTTCACTTGTGGATGGCTCTCTCTCTCTCAAACTTGTAATGGTGTTACAACAAGCTCCTATAAAAATGGTCTTGCCCTGAGCATGATGTGGGTGTGGACATGAAGGAACAAAGCAAAATGCAGTTTCTGTGACTGATTTTCACTAATGCACAGATAGCACTGTTTCTGGGCTACGTTAGTATATTTTTGTTCAGAGATTTAGTCTTGACTTTGCTGAAGACAACGGCAAAACGTTTTTGGCTGACAGAGTGTTGGGAGATGGATAGAAAATGTCTAATGATCTAATTTGTGAATAGTTTCGGTGGTATCACATCAGTAAGACTGGACAGAAACTAAGAGCAATCTAGGCTGATCATGCTAAAGATTTCTCTTGGTACATATTCTTTTTCATTCAGCACAATCCTGGAATTATTACTCAAATCTGGGGAGTTAACAAAGATTTAGTTCTGAAGCTGTGTCTAAAATCCATGATTTTTCACCCATGTATGGTGGTTCTTTCTTTGTAGGTGTTCAGAGGGACCTAACTTGCCCCTACACACGGAACTCAAATTGTCCAAATGTGGAAAAATGCCATCTCATTCATCTCCTGTCTCATTTGCCTCTTAACCAGTTAGTGCTGCCTGTAGAGTTGTGTCCTTCCTGGAAAAGAAGGAACTTAGCCATTTTGCTGTATGTCTCTGAGCATGGAAGAAGTCTATCTGCTAGGGGGGAAAACTGCTCTTTTTAATGTCTTTGAGCCTAAAAAGATGCATCTGCTTTGTACCAGGAAGCTGGGTGGGACAATTGATGTGATCGGTGGCCAGGCAGGCACAATTAGGAGAGTGGAAGGACGACGACGTGATAAGCATGCCTCTGAAGAAAATCCAATTCAGGTAAATGTTTTGAGCTGTCTTGAAAATTTTCTGATTTTTACTGCGTTTTGAGTGAACCCTGATAAAAGTCTGTGTGCTCCTGATCTGCCATATCACCGTTGCCATCTACAGCAGAGTAGGTAGTGTATCACCCTTCCTAGTGTGTATTCATGTATCACTCTCTTTTGCAGGCTGAGTTAACTTCTGTGCTAAAAGCTTTGCCTTGCAGGGAGCTAGGGATTGTCCTGTCAAACACCAGCCTTCCCATCTGGATGGGAATGTCCAATTTCCCTTTCTCGTTGGCTCTCCCAAGGTATTCTCAGATTGCTGAGTTGGGGGGTTCCTATGTTATTCCCTTCCCCTCCACTGTTAGGTTGGAATTTTCAGTCTTGTAGTGGAGAACTTCTGTGTGGGGCTTGCATTTCTTCAAAGTAACATTTAGACTGAGCATCATGAGACATCGCCTGCACTTCACATTTGAGGTGGGCCTCTGTTACTGGATCTTAAAAGAAGTGAAAGCGTGCAGCTTCAAACTAGATCCAGTTCAGATCTTTTACGTCCATCAATTTCTGGTAGGCTTATATGGCAAGAACTCATCTCTTACCACCTTTCTCTTACTAATTACCATTAATTCACAAAAAAAAAAAAAAAGACAGCATTACCCTTTCTGGGCAGAATTCGTGGTTTTTATTGTTATGTGCTTTCATGGTCTGTTCAGTGGTCAGTTCCAGGTCTTAGTGGTCAGTTTCCAGCTTCTACCAACTGAGGCTGAAAAAATAATTTGCTGTGAGAAAGTTTTGCTGGGTAATCGTTGTTGTTCCTCCCACTTAGAAGCATTGGTACCTGTGTTTCCAAGTCATTCTGGTCTCCCTACGTATTGATCATTCTTTCAGCAGTAGTGTGTATTTAACATACTTTTATCAGAGATGTGAATCCAGTCTTCCTCTCACCTACATGGACACAATCTAGAGCAGAATTTGGCCTCTTGTTGTCATTGTGGAAGACAAACTGGATTTAAAAAAGACAAAAAGATGGCAAATAGGAAGCACTGTGGTGTCACCCTTCAGGACGGCTGCTCTTCATTGGAAGCGCATGCAGGTGATGGTTCTATTGGAGGCTGAATTCAGCCTCTCAGCGGTGGAACAAATGGTGTTTGTAGCACTGTGCATACTATTTGAATCTGGTCTTGCTGCTGTTCTGCTTAAGACAAGGTATGTTTGTAAGCATATTGTTTGATTTGATCAACTTTCTTCCTCCCCAAGGGGTGCTGTGCCCAGGCCCAGCAGCATGGCCTAATCTTCCATGTATCACAGGGTCCGTTTTGGCCATTTGCTTCCTTTATGCTGGTGCATTGAGGTCCTTTCTGCAGGAATGAATAGATTAAAACAGTTTTCTTTTTCCTCTGCCTCCCCAGGTTCTCGGGGATCACGGAAGCAAGCCCCAGCCCCCACAGCAGCCCCAGCAGCCGGCGCAGCCGCAGCAGCCCCCCCAGCAGCAGCCCTTTGCTCCCCCAGCCGGCCCGCCACCACCCCCACTCGCTGGACCACCTCCGCCGCACTTCCTGCACCCTCCTCCGCCTGTCACCTCTGTGCCACCACCACTGCACCCTCCAGGTGGGTGCTGAGCTGTGTGGGCAGCCCAGGCTGCAGGCTGGGGCAGCCCAGGCTCAGCAAATCAGAGGTTTGGTCAGTAATTGCTGTGTGCAGTCAGGCAGCAGCTCCTTAGGCTTAACCAATCATTGCTCAGTGACTCCATCAACCATTTTAGCATTTGTCCTTAAATATTTTTAAAATGGCATCTGTTCCTTGAAAAAAAAAACCTCTAGGTTTTGTTTCCATGAGAGGGTCTTTAGTTGTTGTGGATCCTTTTGCTTTATTGATAAATGTAGGGAATTGGGTTTCTGATTATCTGTGAAGAAAGCCAAGAACGCAAGAATTGCTGTCCTGTGTCAAATCAGAAGGCTGTTCAGTACAGCACCTGGTTGGTTCTGACTGGTTCCAGGTGCTTCAAGAATGGTGCTAGAACTGCATTGTAAGAAGGCGACAGAATTTAAAATTATAATGTGAAGGTAAACAGATCATAATTTGGGAAAATAATACTTTGTAAGCCAGTTACTGCTTCATAGCTCTGTTGTTTTCGCTGGCTTGTTTCTTCAAATGTGTGAAACTTTGTTCAAAAGCTTTAGCTTGAGGTACGGAGGGTGACATGCTTGTCCTGTTGTCCTCACTTTTTTTTCTTGCTTGTTTCTTTCCATAGGTCTGCCACCGCCCGGTCCTATTCCAGGTGGGTGTTAACTTGCTCTAATAACAACAGCATGCACAGATGGCCCTATTGAGCATGTGGATTAAGTAACTTGAAAGAGGATGACACCAGGGCCCATTTTAGAGCGCAATTAATCTAAGGTTAATAAACTCCAATGCAGTGCTGAACTCCAGCTCCTTATCCTGTATTTTGGGCCTGAATAATAATTAGTAGGGATTCTTAATTCTTTCTTCTTTTTTTTTTCTTTTAAATCTTAAGAACAATTCAGGCATTGAATTGGGGAACTCCAAATAGCAACGGCCACTTAGATTTGAAATAGTTTAGTTCTTATTTTGACATCTTACACAGCAAGTCTTTGAGTGACAAATTGATGATTTGTATAGGAATTTAGAGTGTGAGACTGAGCAGAAGGAATGCAAGAAATGCCAAAGAAATGCCATTTCCATCAGAAGCGTTTGCTCCCTAGTGTGCCTTAGAGCTTGTGAATGCTAATAAAGAAATGTAACAACCAATCTTTTGCATAAACTGTGAACCTCACTAGCTCAAAGCTACCATAAGACTGAGACTCCTTTAATTTTTTTGTACTATAAGTTTTGCCTAGTCCAGGGAAAAACGTGTAGCAATTTGTGTAGCAGTAGTTCTGACTAGATGCCATACATCTGCAAGTCCAAGGCTGGTGGCCACCACATACGTGCAGTCAGGCCACTGCCTCTGTGTTATACTGTACACTTGATTCATCTGCTTGCAAAAGGTCTGCATCCAAAGCACTTTTTTGGACTTAATGTGCTTGTCCTCACTGCACGTCAGACATGTTGGACTTGTTGCACAGCTTTCATGTTTGTACTTTTGTGTTCATGGTATGCCCAGGGCTTCCCAAATAGAAATACAGAAAACCTCCACCAGCTGGGCTATCTCTGAGACTGAGATAATCTCTGTTTGTTAAAACATCACTCTTCATGTTCCTCTCAGTGTACATTAACATTGCAGAGCTGGTTCTCCTTGTAGTACTTAAAGGAACCTGCTCATAGTAAACTTGGATTTAGAAAATTTTATTGTAGTGAAACTGGATGCAAATGCTGGTCTTGATTCTAGACATTACAGCACCCAGGTGCTAGTCAAGTGCATTTAGATTGAAGTTGTTTGTGAGGAGGAAGGTGGAAGAAATGACTAGGCTGTTGCAAGTAACTTACAATGCAGGTAACTGGGTTGAAAAGGGAGATGAAGGAGAATACCTGCTAATTATGGTAATGAAGGTGATCCACCACCATTATAGCTAGGTGTTTATAACAGTAGCACTTTGAAGTATTTACACTTGGTGAGCAAGTGTGATTGAAATGCTCAAGGCATTGTATTTTATTGGACAATGTTTCTTTAAAGAAAAGAAGAAAAAGGCATCTAAGGGTGAGACTGTCCTTCCACGTGTTTGCAGCACAGGTCTCTGTGAGGTGTGTTAGAGACTTCAGGCTACTTCTATTGCAGTGAGACCCTCTTCATGGGAGGGGTTCTGCTGACCTACTTTAGGTGCTTACAGGAAGAGGTGATGAATTGTCCCAGGTTTCATCAGCTGAGCTGGCTTAGTCTGCATGGATTTGAAGAGAAGCCTGGAGCTGCTGGCTATAACATGAACAGCTGCAATTGGGCAGATGGCTCCTATCTTTCCCATCAGTATAGTGTGCTTTTTTTTTTTTTTTTTGATGTTTAATGATAAACAGATACATTTTTATGCAAAATCAAACCAGTGGGTGTCAGTAACTGCTATAGAAATAATGGTTGCTTGCAGTTATGAACAGAAGTTTAAGTAGTTTTCTTAGGAGCAATTGACATGTCCTTCTCACTTTCAGAAGAGTTAAGGTTGAGGAGTTTGGCTTTCAAGGCTTATGTCACTTCTGCAGGTTGCTGTTGTAAACTGCTTAATTCTCCTTTCTGAAGATAATGTCTTGTGGTCCTGTATATAAACTCTTGATTTGTTAGAAATTGACTTTTTTTTAGCCTATGATCTCTGCTTTGTTGGTCCCATGTCTTCTTATGATTTTTAATTGTATGAATACATGCTCAGAAAATTGGCTTTCGTTAAGAGTAGTGACGGATGACAACTTCTTGTAACTTTCTTTTACTCACTTTAATCAATGGAGCAATAAAACCTTTGCCGTAGTTGCAGCTTATCTGCATCTCAAAACCCATGCTTTTCTGTCTTTCACAGGACTGTAAGGATTAATGTTTATGCCATAATTAATCTTACATTTATGATGAACAAGCCAAAATATAAGTTAGCTCTTTATTTTTCTTTCAGTAGCCCCACAAAACTAGCACAGCTAGTTTTAATCTTGATTGGAGATGTAACCCTAAAGGAAAAACACTGCATTCCAAACAGGTCTTTGTTGAAACATTCCATTTTATTTTAAACTTTAACTGCATTTACCCGTAAGCAGCCATGAAGTCTTGTTCCCCTCAAGTATGGCTGTGGCCTCTGTGTGATGATTTCCCTTCTGTGTTTAGGGCTGTTCCCGCCGCCTCTGGCACCACCACCAGCTCTCCTCATCCCAACACTGGATGGGTAAGGCTGCGCCTGGGGTGGGCTCCCCATAGTCAGGAGTGGTGCAGGATCCACCTGTAGTCAGTGCCAGTGGTTGCTAGTGTAGGTTTGGTCTGGGGTGGGAGATGGGAGAAGATTTCAGATTGAATTCTGTTTGCAAGATGCTGAGTGATTGCACTGGTTTGCCCTGGTTTGTCATGCTAATGGCATGGGAAGGAGTCAGTAAGTTCTAGGATTGCACTTAAGTGTAGTACAGAGCAGTTGATAGCGTGTTATGTTCATTCACGTGTTTCCTGTGAGTCTCCAGGTACTTTGTAAGCACAGGTTATTTCCCAGGAAGCTTTCTGTGCCTGAGTTACACCAGGGAGGGGTGAAGCAAGGCAAGCAGTTGAGGTAAAACAGCTTCAAAAGGTGTGACAAAGCAACTGCACCTGTGGGCACTGCTAAGAATTTACAATGCAAAGTTAAACACAGTCACTGGAACCAGGGGTTTCCTGTGAGGATGTTCTTCATAAAACGTGGGTTAAATGTGCAGCACAGACATACCTACAGGTGGTTTAGCCAAGGGCTACTGGAGTGAGTAACCTGCATTCCATTCTCTCTCTCTTTCTCCAAAGGCAGCCAGCCAGCTACAACAACAGACAGCCCCCTCCGTTTGGCTACAACTCTGCGGGTGAGTACTGAGGACAAGGAACAGTCAGACTGCTCGCATCTCTTCTCTGGTGTTTGGGGGTTTAAGCTTTTCTTAGTCTCACAGACGTCGTGCTTTCTTTGACTCCAGGACCTTGCTTGTGCCCCAGACTGTCACAGTCACCAGAAACACACTCAATCTGACTGTTCCATAAGGTGTTCAGAAAGATGAATGTGGCCCATATTGCAGCAGTGGCAAACAGTTTTGTAGTTGAGTCCTAAGCTCACTGCTTTCAGTGTAGGTACCCAGCCACAGAGAATCTTCCTGTGTGCCTCAGCAGCATTTTCTTATGCTTGTTTGCATGCCCACTAGCTCTTTCTTTTCCCACACCCTTCAGGGACAAGCACAGCCATCAGCTTTGCATCTCCTCCATGAGAGTTTGAGTGCCCTCCTCCTACACTTCATCATCTTCCTTGCCTGCAGGCACATGCCTTTGGTTCTCTAGTGGCAGAGGCAGTGCCAGAACTTTAGATTTTCTTCCCTGTCGCAGCCCTGCCTGCAGTGCTTACATCCTCTCCCCTTTCCTCAGTGACCAGTGGCATGGGGCCACAACCTGACCCAGCTGGGCAGGTCCTGCAGGCCAGTGCCTGGGTTGGGACCTGCTGGTGGCTCTGGGCTCATCAGGTGGCATCCTTAAGTCCCAGCTGCTGTCCCAGCTGCTACCTTAGACCCCAGAAGTGGGGCCTTGTAATGTCTGGCTAATCTTGACTGACTTGGCAGCAGGAGGATGCCCAGCTCTGTAGGCCCCTTTGTTATCTAAGCCAGGATGTCTGGGAGGGATGGACTAAAGCTTTTTTTGGTGGAGACCCATAGTGCCTCCGAAATAGGAAGACCAGCAGAGAGCTATGGCATTGCATAGCCCTGGTATAAAGGGCAGGGGTGGTTTTGCAGCAGCACTAGTCAATATCTGGTTTTGATTGTGTCTTCCTCAGGGAAAAGGTGTTCACACGTTCTTAGCATACTGGTAAAGGTGATCAGGGAGATGCGGGCACTGTGGGGAGCTGGGCCTTTGTTGTCTCCAAGAGCAGGGCATTGCGTTTAGGTCCAGCTGTTTGACTGGGTTATGGCTGCGGGGATGGAGGGGTGGGAAGGATGCTGGTACAGCTCCAGACAAATAGGATTGCTGCTCTCTTGCTGCAGACTCGGGTTTTATCAGCTACCCACCCATCTCCACATCCCACACGCCCTGGGTGACCACGGTGGACAAAGGCACGAGCGGCTCTGGCAGCAGTCACTGGGAGTACTCAGGCTCACGGCGCGAGCGGGAGCGAGAACGGGAGCGGGAACGGGACAGGGACCGCACACCCACCACCAGCGAGTACAACAAGTGAGTGCTGGGGCCTGGCAGGGTCCTGCTTGCAGCCGCCCTATGGGGCTTGGCCTTGTCCTGGGTGCAGAAAGGTATTTGCTCAAAGGATGGGACTGTACCAGTTACATTTTCTGCCAAAGCATACTTTGGGTCAGTAGGAGACAGAGCCAGGAGCCAGTGTCACTGTCTAATCTCCTGCTTTTCGTTTTGTTTAATCCAGCAGGACCAGTTCTGCTTGCTCTCCCACCTGTAACGTGAGGCTAGTGAATGGAATAGCCCCTCTCTGTTTACTTGGTGTTTTACAGCTCAGTGTGAAACAGCAGCCATAAAAGCTGTTGCTTCTTGTCTTATAAATGAAGCTGTCACATCAAAGAGAGAAGCTGTGCACTGCTCAGCTGTCCTGCAGAGGCTTCAGGGCAGGAGTGCCAGTCACCGGGAGCCAGCCAGGAAATCAGGAGACCCTGGGTGCTCCTGAGCAGTGCTGGAGCAGCCACCTAGCTGGGAGCTGATGGGAGCAGGTGGCAGCAGTGCTGGGAGCACGTGGGAGAAGGGACTTCAGCTTCCCAGTGTTGATCTAGACTGTGAAAACTCAGCTGCAGAGATTCCTCCTGAGCCCATCCCTTACACGCCCTGCCCTGGGTGCCTGTGGTACTTCTGCCCCAAGCAGCATCAGTGTTGTGCAGGCTTCAGGATCAGAAGTACCACCAGATATTCAGAGCATGACCAGAATTTGCACTCTGGCAGGGGAGTGCTGCCAGCCCTGGGAGCTCTTAGGCCCCTATGCGGACTAAACTGGGCAGCATTTCCTGGACTTCTTTAATTTCAAGCTTATGGGAGCTGCGGGACGAAATGGGGCAGAACCGAGCCAAAGACAAACATAGTGCCCAGGCTCCTGCACTTTCTGAGGGGGTTCTTGCCACGGCCAGGTCCTGAGAACATCGTTGGCATTTTTGTGTGCTTTCGAGAACGCTGACCTCCAGGAGCATGCTTGCCAAGCAGGACAAGTGGCTATGCTCAGTGGAATCCCTTAGAGCACTCTCAAATGATTGATAATAGACATTTATTTGTCTGGCTTGTTTCTGCAAGTCACAGAATGCTGTTTCAGACTTCATTTCCCTCTGAGGCTGAATATTGTTTCCCACAGTGGGTCTTGTTAATCCTCCAGACTTTCAAAATGCAAATAGGGAAGAGACTGTGGAATGCATCTGAGTTTGGGTACGTTGTGCCCACCCTTGTATGTAGGTTGGATGAGGTGCCTTGAGCAGATACCTGTGTGCAGGCAGAAAGACCCTGTCAGCAACTCTCATAGTTGCAGTGTGGGCAATCTGAGTTTTTAAAGTCATAAGGAGGAAAGCGGTCTCCTAGCTTGTAATTCTTTCCTGTGAGTTAGACTCTCTGGACCAGTAGTGTAGTGAGGTAGAGTCTAGCACCTGGGGAGGCAGAATGACAAGAGGAGCATGTTTCCTTTGGTTTGGAACAAGGTAACCTGGGCTTTCAGGAGCACCATGAGTACCTCTTCCTGTTGGTAGCAGGGAATGACAAGCATTGGTGGGGAGGGGTTCTTCAGTCCTGTGAGCGTGTCTCCTGGCTTTGGGGCCCACGAGCGTCACATCCACACCTCACTTCCCACTCTGTTCCCAGCGAGGACGAGCGGTACCGCTACTACGGCCGGGAGCGCAGCTATGACTTTGAGCGGGACTACCGCCGCAGCCGGGACCGCAGCCGGGAGCGGGAGGACCGGCACCGGGAGCGCCGGCACCGGGACAAGGAGGAGAGCAGCAAGCACAAGTCCTCGAGGCGGTAAGGGCCACCTGGGGCTCAACTGGGCTAGTGGTGGGAGCTCACCTTTGCTGTGGACAAGAAGCTGGGTGCTCTGAGGGTGTAGTTTGATCACACTGGCTTCCCGTGGTCTGCTGCAGCCCTGAGATATGCCTGGGTGGGGAGCAGGCCCTGGTGCTTGCAGCAGGGTGCCAGTGGAATGTCAGTGCCACAAATCCGCAGCGTTGTCTCACAAAGGAGAAGTCAGCCTGCACCAGGTACCACATCAGAGCTCCGTGGGTCCCAGAGTTAAGAAAATGTACGCATAGTGCAAAAGCATCTGATTTCAGTATTGTGTGTTCCTGTGCAGAACAGGTCTGGTTTCCAGTCTGGGACAATGCTCGGTTGCTGTGTCACTTTACATCCTGGTAATGACTTGAGCAGATTTGCTCGATTTTTTTTTTTTGGCGCTTCAGTTTCTTTCTTTTGGATGAAGTTCATGTCAGCTCTGTAAGTGATTCCCCTTTCTTGAATATAGCATCAGAAAAACTGCTGTATCGTGTCTGCAGGCAAAAGGCTGTTCTCATCCTTAAGGGGAAGCATAGGTTTCCGAAAAGGGACAGATTGCTGAAGGTTTGGAAACAAAAGGATGGAAAGAAAGGATAGGAGCATAATCCAAATGAAACAGAAAAAAAAATGGAAGCTGAGCTGATACTGGCCTAACAGGTTAATAGCTTTAAGGGTTATTTCTCACCTTCCTGTACTCTGAATCAGTGTTATCTGCCTGCATAAAGCAGACTGGATTCCCCAAAGTGGTGTCCAGATCAGAGAGTCTGATTTACAGCACTGCACTGCTCTACTGTTTGGAAATGAGGTGACTTCTCTGCTTCTTAAACCACACACAGATGCTCTCTGTCTCACTCAAAGTGGCAGAATGAGAAGTATCTTTTCTGAAACAAATGAAGGAATGCTTTCTGTGTGAGGCCACTCCTAGCACGTCATCAGAGACCCTCCTGGAGCCCCTTGGCAATGGTCTGGGTGTGGTTAAGGCATTTCCAGGTGGATGGAAGAGCTTCGCTGTAGGTTCCGGTTTACTGGGAATCTGAGGGAAATTGCTGACAGGTGGTTAATCCACCACTGTGGCATAAACCACTGCCACATTGCTTCCCACTAGGTAGGTAGCTGAAGGTGAATGGAGAGGAGGTAACTGCCTCTTTTTTCTTTTTTTTTTTTTATTCTTCTGATGCCTATGATGCTACTCATTAAACAAGTCAGCCAATTGCAGCCAGCAGCTTTTCAGCCAGAGCTTCAGAGGTTCAGCCAGCCACAGGTGTCTGCAGCTGGCACAGGTGTCCCAGCTGCAGTAAGAATGTGTCCCTCCACCTGGCTCTTCCCTGCTTGTGGGGCTGTGTGACCACACGTGTTCCTGTGACAAATTTAATGTGCATTTTCTTGTACTCTCTCCTTGATTTTAATTCTGCTACTTTCACACCGTGGTCAGTTTCTGGAGAGCTCACATGATTGTAAACCTGTGAGGATAAATGACTGAACGTTGTCAAACCAGCAGAAATCTCTTCCAGAGCGGCCAGGAACCAGCATGGGCAAAACCAGAGCTGCTGGTTTCCTCATGTCCCCACTGGGAGACAGTGTGCAGGGCTTGCCAGGTGCTGCAGGCAGCAGTGTGGGGCTCACAGGTGTGTACCACCACCTCGTCAGCCACTTGGGCTGGAGTGGCTGCTCTGTGCCAGGAATACTGGGTCAGTGCCTGTACCAGTCAGTGTCTGGGTCAGTGTCAGTACCCAGTGGTCCTGGTGCATCTGGAAACCAGCTCTGGTTGAGGAGATAGAGGAGCTCTAAAGCACAAAGCTGGTGGAGTGCTGGGTCATTTGTGAGGAAGCAGAAGTAGAAACAGGACCTGCCCTCCCATTAGGAAACCCGCATCCCTCAGCTCCACTGACCCACTTCTTGCTTCTGGCCTAGGGATTTCCCCAGCACGTTCAGAGGAGCGAAAGTTTCCCAGCACCTCTCAGATTTGGGACTCTTCCTTTTCTCAGCAGCTTCAGAGCTTTCTATCGAAGCTGGTGATGTGGCAAGGCTATCAGAGTTCCCTCAGGTGTGGGATGGACACAGAGAGACACTTTCTTATAAATAAATAAAAAGAGCACTACCCCAGTGACCTTGACAGCATTCCCAGCAGCATGCTGCCTGCCCAGCTGGGGTGCTCCCATGGCATGGGGCATCCCACAGCTGCCTGGAGCAGCTGGCACAGCCTGACCCTGGTGTGGCTGCACATGGTGCCAGGTGATCCCCAGCGAGCAGGAAGCCTACCCACAGCAGCATGGTGCCCCAGCATTGCTGCTCTGCCTCCTCTTGTTCTGGATCCAAGTGCTCTGCCTGTGCTGCACAGTTGGTGCGTTTGGGTCTCAGCTGTGGCAGAGCTGTGCTGCTGCAGGCTCTGAGGCCTTTCCTCTTCCCTCTCCACCCCCCCAGCAAGCAGCATGAGAGCGAGGAAGGGGAGAGCCATCGGCGTCACAAGCACAAGAAGAACAAGCGCAGCAAGGAGGAGAAGGAGGCCAGCGAGGATGGCACCCAGGAGGGAGAGGAGCAGGACACCAAGGAGTGAGGACCCCAGGAGGGACGTGCTCCTCTGGAAGCAGAGGGGCTGTGGTGACGTGTCATTCTGGTTTTATTTTGTGTTTTCTTCTTGTTTTTTTTTTCCCAAGGGAAGAGGGGCTGGCTCTGGGTGAGCAGTGAAGCTCGTCACAGTGGTTTGAGTTGAGGCTGAACGTGCAGTTAAACTTTTTTTTTTGTTTTCTTTTTTGATACGAGACAAAATCCAGCAGTACTAGTATATAAAGCACTGAGCTACTCTATTCATAAACATCCTTAGGGAGAACTTTGTTGTATCAGATCCTATGGTTTCTGATGGAAGATGGCTTCAGCTGAAACTAACGCATTTAGGTATTAGTTTTTGTTTATTTTTTTTTATGATCATCATTCCTTTTTTGAAAAACAGGACAGTAAGTGCAACTTGAAATTTATTGTCCAAAGAAAAGCGTGATTTAGATCCCGAGAGCCAGCTTAGAGACTGGCTTCTAGTAGTGAAGTCTCACCCCCAGGTACAGTTGTGTATAGCTACAAAAACATGTTCCCATTTCTGTGTGCCAGGCGGGCAGCCTGCGAGGAGGAGTGGCTTCTGCTGGTGGGCCAGGGTCTGGCTGTGCTCTGCTGCCTTTGGGAAGCTGTTGTGTTCACACAGGGTATGCAGAGACTTCAAAGCTTCTTTTAATCCATCACAGATGTAGTTGTACCATGTCACACCTGTAAGTGGAAAACCAATGGACAACCCATAGTAAGAGCATGAGTTTCTTTTTAATTAGCTTTGACTAACTGTTGGTTTTTTTAACTAAGGGTTGAGCTGAATAATCTAGCACGCTAGGTAACAAAAAGTTCCATCTAGCAGTTTGCCCTCATGGGGTTGGCTTATTTCTATTTGGATATTACCAACACTCCTGTGCAATGCATTCCTTCCCCCTTAAATCTTAAAATAAATTCAGTCAAATTCCAGACTTTGTTTGGACTTTAGTGCTGGTTGAGTAGGGTGGAAACATATTTCTGGGTGGGAAGAACAGGGGAAGTAGTTTTGAGGGGTTTTGGTATGCCTGGTTCTTTAAGAGAATGTTGCACTTCTGTTAGCGTGAATCCACATGTGTCTCATTTTAAGAATCTTCCACTATTTTGACTTGATATTTCAAACTGTCCAAAATCCCTGCCCTAAAATAATGTGGTTTTGAAACTTTACTTATTTTTTGTATTGTAATCTTGCAAGTCAGAGTGTCATGTGAAGCTTACAACTGTAGAGACTTGAGCCAGTATAGCACTATGGTAACAGTTTATATGCTATGATGGTGCATTTGGTGGGTCATTAACTACCAAACCTATGGGGAGAAGAATAAAGTATGGGTTTTTTTTTGTTTTGTTTTGTAATATTGGTTTTTAAATGTCCTTTGAGGTCATGGGCTGTACATGCG
Organism: Aquila spilogaster; assembly: GCA_024606505.1. NCBI lineage: Eukaryota > Metazoa > Chordata > Aves > Accipitriformes > Accipitridae > Aquila > Aquila spilogaster. The sequence goes on along the minus strand of JANHGO010000044.1, from coordinate 27,198,429 downwards.
TGGGGGTGGAGGTGTGTGCTGTCAACCAGTTGCAGAGCAGGGCTGCCATCAGGCCTCAAGGCCCCTGGTGCTGTCAGGGCCAGGGGAGCAGCTGGGGGTGGGATAGGCAGAGGGGAGATCAAAATAAAACTGAGAGGGGTTCAGAGTGCCGGGTGCATGCAGTCTGGAAGCACGCTGGTGTCTTCTATTGCTTGGGTATATATCAGCAGTGGCAGAGGCCACAGTTCAGCTTGCTTTTTGGGCTGGTTGAGGCCATTTCTGCCTTTTAACTTGATGCTGGGCTAGCACAGTGTGGTGCTGTGCAAGTAGGATTTGGCTGACAACAGTCCTGTCAGGAAAACAGGCTGCGATTGTGCAGAATCCTGTCCTTGGTGCAATTTGCAGCTGCCAAGCGCGCTGGCCCAGTGTAGAAGAGCGTGATGGGAATGACAGGGAGCAGGAGCCAGCCCCGCTGCAGATGACTGCACCCTCCTCGTTGCACTGCAGTGACAAATGTGCTCCCGCTCTGCTTGCACTGCTGGGGAGCATGGAAGAGGGAGAGGCACCAGGCATCCTTGCTGGTGCCTCCAGAGCGAGCTTGTGTTCTGTAATTATGAAATCTGACTTTTTTTCCAGAACATGATCTCTGAAATCATTAGGGCACTGAAGGAAAGGCCAGGCAGTGGCCCCCAGCCCTGGCTGAGCTGGTTTTTGCCTTTCTTGAATCAGGGGAAAATGCTTGTCAATAGAATTTCATGCTAAGGTAAGTGTAGGGTTTGGCACCCAGCCAGTTCCTTCTCCTCCATTTCTGCACTCAGGTCCATGTGGTGCCTCTCCAGGGGTGTACAGAACTGTCCTGCACTCCTGCCCCTTCTCTCTTCGTGTGTTTGTGGAGGTGGAAGAAACTGCCCAACCTTTATATAGGTGTAATTAAGAGTGATCACATCCAGTCTGCATCCTGCTGCACCTGGGTTTCATAGTGGTGTCATGAAAGGGGGGAATAGAGAATCGTTTCTTCAAGAGTTACTGCTGCCCGCTCCTTCCTCGTTTATTTTGGTGACTGTCCTTCCAAAGACATACCCAAGCTTTTCAATGGTACTAGCAGGGCTAACAGTTTTATTCTAAATAGGGATGAAATGTTTGCCTTGGATGTATTAGAGATTTATAAATATGGGGCTTTGGAACTAATCTGTGCTTACACCAAGTAACTGCTGCAGGTTTCACGTCATGTTCCCTGGGGCTAGCGAAAGGTGACTCCAATATTCACAAGTGATCAGGGAATTAAGCCTCATTCCATAAAGCTTTTTATTCCCTAGGTTGGCTTTTTCAGTCCATCCAGTTCTGAGCCCTTTGAACACCAGTGAGATAACTGAGGGAAAAGAGCACATGGGAGTTGGTTTTGTTCTTCCTTCTCCAATCACAGTGTATTTCTGGGTAGTCCAGCTCCTATCCTGGGAGAAGCACAAGTCAACTGCACCACTTCCTGCCTGGGAAGGTCAGCTTCTTGTAGCCCGGTGTTGAGGTGACCTGTTCTGGGGCATTAGCTGATGTGCAAGAAGGTAAAGCAAAAGAAAAACCAGCACCCATAATCCATGTTGGTTTTCAGTAATATTAGAATAATTTATAAAGGCATCAAAACAAATGCAACATCTATTAACAAGCTGATCTTGCAATCAGTACTTAATTATCAGGACATTTTGGTGAAGTTAAAGGCACCTTGAAACGGATGGAGTAATAGTAAAAGTCATGCTGCCATCTGCAGCATACCCTTCATTTAAACGGTCTGACCACCATCTGCATGGCTTTTTCCTACCATCCCTTATACAAATCCCGTTTGTTACAACTCAATAGGAACTGTCCTCTTTCCACCTATGTAAACATTTACTGTTCCATATCGGGCACAGATTCTTTACCATGATAGGAAGGAAACAAAACGCTTCACTTTTCTGTCAGACGCAGCTCAAGTGACTTGTTTTCCACAGGCACGTTTCTGACTTCAGAATCATTTTGCTCTCACTGTTCACTAGCAGCAACAGCTGTCCCCATTCTTTCTGCTGTTTGAGACAGTAGCTGCATTTATTGGCCAAGTGGGGAGGCCACACCATGCGCCAGGGCAGCTTTTGTGACAACTGGATCTTAAGCTACTGCTGTACAATAGGCTCTGATAACAGGGGCCTGCTGTATACTGCCTTAAGCTAACAGCCAGAGGAAGTGAAGTCACTTGGTGTGTAAACAGCTCAATCATCTAGCAAGAAACAGGTCTGCTCTGCTCTAATAGCCAGTTACCAATAGCCAGCTCTAAGAAAAGCATTGCTGAGGACAGTGGGCACATACCTGCAGTCTGTTGCTACCACAAGGAATTAGAACATTCATTCTAGGTAGCATTTTTACAGGAGAAAGAGACTCCTTTGATTAATCTCACAGTCTGAGCTGGCCCCATAAAAGGTACAGCAGAAACAGCAGAGATATCTCTGACATGAGAAAGATCTGTTTCTCATACTGCTAATTAACTACTAAAAAAAAAGGACGGAATTGCTTCATGTAGTTTGTTTCCAGTTAGGAATTTAACAAGGTATTGGAGGTCAAACCAATCTGTCAGGGCTTCACTTCTTGCATTCTAACCTTTACCTACACAGTGGGTTGGAACTGAAGCCCAAGGTGTCCTATCCTGGAGATCCCAACGCAGCAAGCTGCAGTTTGCTACAGCAGCAACAGAGCTGTAAGCATGCCTTGTCCCTGCTGCCTCAGCTCTGCCTCGCAGCACTGGGGAACTCAGAGAAGACAGACAGCTTCCTGGGACAGGTTTCTCATCAACAAACCTGTTCTCTTAGCCATCTGCCTTCTTTGGGAAAAGCTGGTCACTCATCAAGTCTTAAAACCAGAGACAGCAAGCTGAGGAATGGGATGAAAACTACACTAGTTCCTCATCTCTGTTACGTGGTGATAGGACCTTCATAGGAGTCAACACAGCCCTGCAGTTGGCAGCTCTTCAGCTGCCAGCAGTGAGCTACAAACTTCTTTGATGTATAAAAACATTCAGTAGATTGAAGCAGCCTAAGAACATAAGGCTGTGGGCTACGAGAGCTGCTTAATTGGACTGCATCCTTACAGTTTTATTAGTGGCTTTTAAAAACATATAAAATGACTCTGTGTCCAGTATGGCAGTAAGGTAGAGAGCAGTAGCCAAATGGTAGACTAGCAGGGGAAACAGGAGAGTCACATCTGCTGTAACCTGTTCAAAACACTAAATGGAAAGAGGAGCTCTAAAACTGAAGAAAATGCCTCAAAGCAAGGATGGACAAGTTGTAGAGAAACACTGGAGAACAGCTTTCTCTGCAACACCAATACTAACAAGCTCCAGTGAGTCCAGGAAGCCAGGACTGTTCTGAGTCACTGTTACTTTGAAGCTAACAAACAGTCAGTGGCAACCTCCACACCGTAAAGAAATGTCTTCTCCAAAAACGAAGTGAAAATTATCTTCATGACACAATATGCTGTATAGCAAGAGTTCAGCATTCCCTCAGTTTGTCACATTTAGCTCAGTGTGGTGGTCAGCAACTATCTGATACCAAGGACGCTCCTTAAGGCCACTGTGTGATTTGTCACAGCTTTCACACAAGGCTCCCTGGCCAGGATACCACGGTAAGCGTCACTTTGTTCTTTTGCTCCTTCAACATCGGGATTAGTTCTGAGTTGCTCATTCCAACCGCTGGTACTCCATTTACTGCCACTATTTCATCTCCACACCTAATCAAAAAGACAGAAAATGAGCTTATCATGGGTAAATTCATTAACATTGCAACCTTGGACACTAAGATCATCTACCCCACCCCATACCAAGATCATAAATTCTTTACTGAAGTGACACTTAAGCTAGATAAAGGGCAAGAAGAGACCAGATGAGAGCACAGAATGTGACTGCTGACAGGCTTGGTCCTGAATCTGAGGGCAGGGGAAGGAGGACAGTGCTGGTGTCCAGTAACACAGCAGCAATGGGCACAGGAGTACAACTGGCTGGCCTGGCAGCAGAGGGACGTGCCAAGAGAAATGCCCACAGGCTGAGACCTTCTGTCACTCTGTAGCTTGACTCAATAGGTTTCTCAGGCTGCCTGCTTCGCCCAACCGCAGCACACCCAGCTACCTTCCATGTGCTGTACACTGTACAGCTCAGCTGCAGTGGGATAAGGTCCCAGAGCCAGTCCCTCTCCCTTCCCTCAGTTTTACAGGGCTCCCTGGGCACTCAGACACCCAGGTGGCCTCGCTGCACTTAAACTGTCCCCCTGCCAGAGAGCAGCCTGTAACAGTATTGCACTTACAGCCTGCTGTGTGCTTGTGGAGGAGCTGGTTCTGGTGGATCCTGGAGGTAATGCAGCAGTGTTCTGTGCGGTGCTCCAGCTCCACTACTCACTGCTCTGCTCACTGCATTACTGATAGGGCAGCAAGGCCACCTTCCATTTTCTCTACAGGAGGGCTTTTCTTACTTGCATTAAGACAGTCTTCATAATTTAAGAGATTTTTTACTCAGAAGCCTCTAAGATTAATGTGGTGCATCCCCATTCTAGCTCTTCTTAATTACTCAATTAAAGCCTTTACAGCCTTTTAAAATATAACAGTTAATTCCCTTTAGTAGGTAGTTACACTTTTATAGAAAAAACACTCATGAATATAGGGCTTTGGTAACACTATTAACTGCATAAGTGAGCATCTATGGATTAGAAGTCCTTAACTTTTAGCTCAGCCAGTTAAAAGGGTAAAAGCCCTCCAGGGAAACAGTGCCCGCTGCCACCAGCGCTGGTGGTGCTTCTGCCTCAAGCCCCAGGACCCGCACAGGGGTTCACACTCACTTCAGCCTTGCGTTGTGACAGGCAGGCGTCCCAGGCACGATGGTTTTGATGAAGAAGGGCTGGTTTCCTTTGCTCTCCTCAAAGCCTCCGACAATGCTGAAGCCCCAGCTTTCCAGGTTACCTTTGCTAAGGACAATATCTTGACAGCAGTGAAGGTAGCTGCAAAGACAGGCACAGCCAAAAACAGAATGTTTGTAAACGTGCATCAAGGAAAACCACCTGAACAGAAGTTTATTTCCCTTGGGGGAAATGCGGCTATGTGACAGCCTTATCTTTCTTCTCTTCTTATGGGCTGAAGGCAACCTGTTTGTGCAAGGTGTGTTATGGGGTGGTTATCAAATCTGAAGGTGACAGTCTTTTAGAAGTCTCAGTACCATCAGTGGTAGTCAAAGAGTTAACAGAAAAGGGTTTGTGACCTGAAAAATTCATGAATTCACATCAGAATAACTTCGTGATTTTTCCTAACAAACATTTTAATGGACAAAACCCAATCGACTGTAAACAGCACTGCTAAACCCTATGCAGTCAATGGGAATCAAGGTTTTTATTCTGCATGTACGCCATACGCTTGGTACAGTGAAGGCATTTGGGAGTCACATTTCACTGATAGCAAGTGAACACCATGAGGTGAGGCAGCCTTCCTCCTCCTGCATACCACATCGGAGCGTGAGAGGGCTTTCCTGCAGGAAGGGATTGCTAACCCAGGGCTGCTATGCACAGTAAGATACCAGATGGCAGGTCACAGTGTGCTAGCCCCACTCACTGAGGTGCCTTCCCAGTGAGCCTGAGGCACACAGCAAGGAATAACACAATAACGGAGTGCTAACAGAACTTGTGCCCTGAGCTTGCAGCACAAGCGCGTGCCAGGCCCTCGCAAGGCGTCTGCAGAGGTGTGGCAGGAGCACAGGCCAACAGACAGGTAATGTTCTGGCACCATCATGCTGCCAGGCGCCGTGCAACTGCTGCTGATCACCCTCTGAGGTATTCCAGCAGCCGAACTTCTCCTTATAAGTGTTTTCACCTCAAGGGCTTTGCTTGAGCAGTTTGCAGATGAGTTTTAGATTTCAAAAGCCTTCTCAGTTAACTTCTCATTGAGACAAACATCCAATTATCTGCTTTGAACGGTAATCTACTTTCTACTTTGGTACCAGTTCCTCATACGTTAACACTGGGAGACCCAGCTGCAGCTTAGTGGTGCCTCCAGTTTTCTTCTACTGGTATTACACAAATTTTAAAAACACAGCCATGACAAACGTATGTGGCACCTGGTGCAAATAAACAGCCCAGAGAACAGAAGTGCTACTTCAGCATAAAACATAAGTGAGCACTGAACACATTCTCCAAGAGTTGAAGAAAGCTCTGTGCTAGAAATCTATTTCCATATGAAAAGGGGCTTTTAGGAAGAGAAACATTAGTTCACCATAATGGAAAATGACCGTGGGAAAAATATTTCGGACTTCACAGAAAGTAAAGGTGCAGATTTTATTCTGGAAAGTTCCCTGCTGGATCTGCACCCCCTTTGGAGCTTGTGGAATGCACTGCTCCGGTGGGGCCACAGCAGGGAGCACCTGAAGGTCACTGCAGAAGAGCTTGGGCTTGTGGACTGGCTGCAGATAGACCTCGAGGTGAGAGGGATGCTGCTTTTCCACCCCTGAGCATCAACAGCCATGCATAGTGTGGTGTGGGGCTGTTCCAAGAGTCAAAAGCTGATGCAGAGCAAGAGGGTAACTCAACCTTCAGGATGCAGAGAGCCATGAATTAGGGCTCCCAACACCATGTTTTGAGATGATATTTTATACTATGAGTAACTGGTATTTATTTAACATAACGCTATGAAGAAATGAAGTTCCTACGCTATCTTCTGTGACACGTAGAGTGATCATGATAATCATTCAAACAGCAGTAATTAGTAGTATGTAATTAAATTGGAACACTCACCACCACCAGATTACCAGCAAAACAGTGGAGAGAGTGGAAGTTTACAGGGACAGCAGGGTTTCCCACAGTTGTGTTTCAAAAGAAAAAAGCCATAATGTCAGGCACCTGGCTCTGTTGCCTGAGGCCGGAGAGGAGAGCATTCCCACCTCATCCCTCCTGCAGCACAGATGTCTGCATCTTCTTCAGGCATGCATAGCCAGAGGCAGGGATGGAAGCTCTGACCCAAGCATACACACCAAATGCTGTGGTATCCAAGTGGCCTTATAAGCACAGTGTTTTTCCTTTTGGAGGACTGTGACCAAGATGCTCCTGTTATTCTGTCACCTGGTGTCCCACGAAAGACAGAGGACCAGGGCTGTGATCTCCTGAAGCTGTTCAGCACCAGTAGCCTGGCACATAACCCAAGTTCTGTAAGATGGGCTACAGGGGCTGCGCAGCTCTGAACCAGCATGGCACTCAGTGAGCTGGCCTGACAGCATTTGATGTAAAGAAAATAACCCACAGATACACAAACCAAGGCTAGAATTAAACACCGTGGGCTCAGGCGTTGCAACAGCTGAGTACGTTTCTCTAGCCCTGAGCTAGACTTTGACTCCAGTCTTTAAGCATAAAAGCTTCCTCTGAGAAGGATGAAAGGACTTTTCTGCTGGATCAGAGTATTAGCTGGAAAAAAACTCTGAACAAAACCAAAATCCTCCATGCCATCAGCACTAAGCTTAAAGCTTCCACACTAATTGCTACCAGGTCTTATTACAAGCTGGTGGGAAAGCAGGTGAGAAAGAATTAGAGCCATTTTTACAACTGGAAACTAAAAGAAAAATTCTGTCAGCTCCTAAAGGTCAGCGCAAGAAAGGAAGCCTGAAGAGCAGAAAGGGCATCTAAAATCATTGCTTCCTGCTTCAGTAATGAGACCTCCTAAATGGGCAAAGGAAGGGGAGCCATCGTTATTAGCAGCAGCAAAAGGATTTCAAGCAATGCATTACATGGCAAGTAATGACAGCCTATGCTTGAAATGAAGGCAAGTTCCCAGTGAGCAAAGAGCGGACACCAGTCCCTGCAGCAGGAAACATGGTAATGCTGGGAGCCAACACACATCCAAAAAAACTGGAAAAGGAAGAAGGGAGAAGGCATGGCCAGTTTTTCCTCACTGTACTTCACTGCTGTACTTCACCCGAGAGGAACAAGCACCTGCTGGCAGCTGAGGATGTGTACTCAGCTTTGGACTATCCAGATACAGCTCAAACTGATTCACACCAGGCCCATACAGAATGGACGAGTTGATTCTGAAGGAGAGTGGAGGAAACTAGAGAATTGTGCTGAGCAGAAGCCAAGTTAGTCACCTGAGACACAAAGCTACCTTCCTTGGGCTGTTTTGTTTAGCGCTTACAGGCTGCTAAGTAACACAAGGGTAACGTAACAAGAGGCTTGTTAGTCTTTCTTCTTCCAGGTGCCTCAGTAAGCTAGGCTGTAAATAATCTGAGCTTCCCACAAAAGGGTTTGGCTTTACTGCTCTACATTCATCTCCTGCATGATCCCTCTCCACTTACCTGAAATGACAACAGATTCTATCTTTTCCGGCTGAATATACTTCCCTGAAACCACAAAAGTGAGCAAACGAGGTTCACCTCACCAGATAGGAGACAGAAATTGAGGTTTTTGACATCTCAGCTCTGTAACATGAAACATACCATGTTGCTGCTAAAACCCTTGCTAAGTTCACAATCTAAAGCTTTGCAGCAGGAAAACTCAGCAATTCAGAATGGTTTTTGCTTCACGCTAAAGATCACACAATTACAAGAGCCAGAAAGAATTAGACTGAAAGAGTTCCTCCGAATGAGATAATCAGAATAGATGCTGTAAAGCAGCACGGATACCTCCTGGCCTCTGTAATGCCATCCAGAAAGAGACAGTGATTTCAGAAGGGACAGGTTCTACACGGACTAAATTTAAAGTCAGTGCCTCAAATTCCAAAACAAATGCTCTTCATTTTCTGTGTCACTGCTCTTAGAGGAGGAAAAAAATAAAAAAAAAAAAAAAAAGGTTTTCAGAAACTTCTGAAACACAGTTACTGTGCAACAGAAGTGGAAAAATGAGGGGTAATGCTGTAAGGAACAGCTGAACTTCTTTATGCGTTCATTGTGCTGTGATCTCCCCGGCAGATGAGGCTTTCCTCTGCCCTAAAGGTTACAAGGATACTGGCAGTGCTTCCAAGTCAACCCATGAAGAAGTTCATTTCTAGTGTTTAAGTCAGCTCCATGACTGCGATCATCAAACAAACGTACCTAGGCAATCCAAGCCATGTGATCCAGAGGGGAGACCAGCTGAATCCTCGCTCCTTGATGTCCAGAGAGGGATCTGTGGGGTCTGTTGAAAGGATTTCCAAGGCTTTCAGTATGACCGAGTGGGAAGCTGCATTAGATTTCAATGCTGAAACAGCTTCATAGTAGTTCAGATGAGTCAAATCAATGCCATTTATGCTCAAAAGTACATCTCCTGTTGATTGAATAAAATGGGGTTATTGCAAAACTTGTGCTATGAAGCACATTTCTGCCTCAAGGTCTCATGTGAAACCCTGCTTCCAATTTCACTTTACTATCTAAATCCAAATTCTGCTTAAAAACAGTTCCCAACCTGTAAAGGATCTGAGAGTCTCCTTACCTCGCTTGATTCTGCCATCCCTGAAGAGGCACCCGATGGGCTGTACACTTGTTACATATATAGGGAGCTTGTTTTTGTTATCTCGTCCACCTCCAATTGTTATTCCTAGGGATTCCTTTGGTTCCTTCTTTATTGCAACTGTCTTTTCATGACTTATATATCCTGGAGGTAATTCCTACAATGAAATGACAGTACAATACACAGATTCATTAATGCAATTAACATGAGAAGCTCAGAACCAGAACAAAATAACATTATGTTTCTTTAACTCAGAACACTTGGCAATACTGCTAGATGGCAAAGTCAGCTTTTCTTGTACTTGCTCTGGGTGAAAATACTACTCTGTATTTCCAATGTGTCTAAGGATTATAAGTGTATTATTGAAAGTTTAAATATCAGAGTTTATTATTTCCCTATTAACTTGCAAATAATTGCAGATGTAACCAACTGTGGAGGTAGAAGTAGGTCCCTTACTAAACTTCAACACAGGTATTTAGACTGAGAAGCCTAGGCAGTTTTAGAATGCTTTCTCCTACAGCTGGTAGCTCTAAGCATGGAGTAAACCTCCACTGGTACAACAGATGCAATTCTCCTCTTACAGGATATTCTTGTAACATACAGATGGATGGCAGATACAACACTCGCGTCACAGCAGCACTACAGTGTGATTTGTGTAGTTTCTACTCCTGTGTCATAGAGCTGTCTAGCTCCAAACCAGAAGCATAACTTAATACTGCTGCGCAACACCCCAAACACGCTGTGCTTCATAAATGTCAGGAGGTCCAGCACTGGCTCTATTAGTGCCTCATAGACTGTAAATTTCCCATGGCCCTTTCCAAACCAGGAGGGATTAAACACTGGTTCTGCATCAACACTAGAGACAATTGAGGAAATTTTACGTTTTTTCCAGTAGATGACAAATGCACTGTTTTCTAGTGCCAACAGCCACAAACATGCTGCTTGTCAATAGCTCAAGAAGAAAAGGAGCTATTAATCAGTTTTATATAGTAACTGTCATGGAGCTAACATAATAGATCTATTCAACCAGGAATGACCAGTGCTTTTGCTGTTATTGCCAAGCTTACCTTCTGGTAGTTGGACTTTCGTCTATAATGACTCTGGTCTAGTCTTCTCCGGTGGTGCACTGGGCTTCCCCCACTGCTGCTGCTGCTGTTGTTTGATGTGCTGCCATCTTCCCCTGGGTCCAACAGCTGCACGCCTGGCTGCCTCAGGACTATGAAGTTTACTCTGGATTCGCTGGTCTGTCAGAAGCAAAAAGAGCATCTGAAACCATCAGAAGGCCAAGTCAAGGAAAAGGCAAAAAGGGATGGTTGCTTCCTCCACTTTGGTACATGCAACGAGTGTATCACAACACAAAATGAACAGCTGGAATAACCAATCCACATGACGGACAACCACAGTAAAAGTAGTGGATGCTTTTTCTTTTGCTGTAAAGAAACTTGTTAAAGCTCCTTTCCTCCCAGCCTATATGCCACATCTGTTGCTCAGCATTTCTCCCACCCATTTTTCCCCAGAACACCTGAAGGCCTGACCTTTTGCCTAAGAATGCTGCCAGTTAAAAACTTGACCAGATGTATATCTGGCCTTGGCAGAACTACAGGGAAAGTATTCACTATTGTTACTGCTCTTCTATCTGAAAGAACAAACTAAATTAATCCAACAAAACCTTATTGTGAAGGACTCCATTGGGGTAAGGCGTCTGTGCTTGCTTGGGGCATTTCCTGCAGCAGATGAGAGAAGCACAGCTGCTGTTCTCACTACTGGACATGAACCCCACTCCTCTGGTGCCACAGCACCATGCAGCAGCGAGTTCCCTGGCCCGGGAAGAGGGACTGCATCAACTGCTTTGCTTTTGTTGTTGCTTTAGTCAGCTGGTTGGTCTGTGTGTGTTTTTAAACTACTGAAGGACAGAGTTTTCACAAACAGAACTTTTAAGTCTCTCATCTCCAAAATCACTCCAGGATGCCATTTTTTTTTCCCCAAACAACGTGACACATACCTGTGTCTCCACAAAACATACTGTAAACGTTTCACCTTGCTTTCGGGATTTGCCCACCCCTTCATCCCTGAGTAGCAGACTACGTACAGTACAAATGGGTGTGCATATATAGTATAGGTGCAAATGGTACTTCACAATACAGATAGGACTCTTTTCTCCAAACAGTTTGCAATCAAAATTAGAACAAAGTTTAACCAGGAAGCTCTCAGAAGAACAGATAATGTTTGGAAGAATGTCACAGTTCTACAGAATGTCACTTCAAAAGGAATTAAATCCCCAAAGCCACTGAAGCCAGTTCTGAGACTTACTGATCTCAGTGGGATCAAGTTCCTCATACAGAAGTTACACCTGCACACTACTACAAAAATATAGCAAGAATGAAAAAAAATTCTAATAGGTCATGGTGTCATGGTATGGAATCACTTATACAGTAGAAGGAAAGATCTCAGATCTCAGTGCTGGAATCCGGCTGTTTCTCTTCTATCCTCCCACTCCACTGCACTCTCCTTTGCTAATTAGCAGGAAGAGAACTGGCTCTCCCTCACTCTGCTGACCTCAGATCCTTTCCAGGATATAAACAATATGTGATCAGATGTATTGTGTCAGGATCTTCAGATAAAAACAGAAACTGGAGGTCACCGCCTAGGAAGATAAAGAATTTAAAAACCGATCTACGTGACATCTACTGCACACGTAGCAATCCCTATTCCTCGACCTTGCCTGCTCTGTTCACCAAAACATTTGGCACACAGCAATAAGAACAAATCCCTATTGTGAATGAAAAGGCCACCTTTTTCCTACCCTTTTTAGCATTTTAAGAAGTTTTTAGTCTGAGATGTTGTTTTCCAGAGTCCCTCCACAGCCTACCACCTCTCCAAACATCTTCAGTTTGACTGCTTGAAGCACAAGAAGCTGTCCTAATCTCTTCTGGTTTCTGTGATGTATGCATCTACACAGTGCATACAAATACTTATTCTGCAAGAAAGTCTCCACACTGCCATACCACAAAGAAATTCCAATTGCCTTGGCTAAACTGATGTGCCACAAGCAACTGCCTCACTTCAGACTTGTCAGAGATGACTCATGATATATTCCCACTCTTCATGTTTATCTTCATTTGGAAGCAGTGTTTCCCACACATTTGCAGAGAAGTTACTTTCCCAAAGAGAGATTTCAGGGAAGGCAGTTTGTTCCAGCATGTTCTATTAGCCCCTGGGTCAGAGCAGGAGCTCTGCCATCAATGCAGGCAGCTGCAGATCATTAGCGACATAACTTCTCCACATTATAAATTACCTGGATGATCTGTGCAGCGGTCTCAGGTGTCCCTTGCCTCAAATCCTGGCCATTTATAGACAGGACTCTGTCATTCCGACTCAGCTTCCCATTTTTGGCTGCCAAACCCCCCTCCAGCAGATCCAGAATAAAAATCCCTGCCTCATCCGTCTTCCTGATCAGTTTGATTCCCAAGGGTTCGGATCGGTCTCTCTTTATCAAGGTGACGTGGATCACTTCCTGATTTGCAGCAGAAGTGGAGTCCTGCTGTGCAGTCTTATTAGAAAAGCCTTTCTCCTGCAGGACCATGAGGTGGAGAACAGGACCTGGGTGGCGCAGGAAGGACACAGCTTGGCAGTGAGTCACACTGCTGATGTTGACACCATTCACCTAGAAAAACAAACAAACCAGAGTCCCTAATCAGAACCTACATAATTTAGACACTGTCTACAATGCAGAACATCACAGAGCTGGAGACAGGATGCACAACCCCTATGCAGTGCCGTGACTGAAGCAGCTGTTTCTCATGCACATTAGAGAGCAGAATTTTCTAAAAAAAGGAATGCAGAAGAAAGCAGATGAACTAAGGCCATCAGTGATGGTGAGCAGCTGAGTACATGGGTGAGACAGGACCACTCACACAGCTAACAAACCCGAAACTGCAAGATGTTAAATCATGACGTGTATGTCATGACACTGCAGAACTGTTTTCCACTAACTTCCAGCATTCAGTATGCTCTTGCAGGAGAAATGCCAAATTTGAGATTACCCACCCTCACTTGGAAGAGCAGTCCACAGCCTACAAAACTTCTGGAATCATCAATCTAATCATGGTTTTACCAAGGTAACTCCGGGAAGCTCATTTTTATTTTGTCTGTTGTCACATGGAACTTTGTAGCGTGGCAGCAGGGCTACTTAGTGTGGGAACCTGCTCTAATTACAGTCCAGTCAAGTTTGAAAGGTGTACAGTTTGGATAAAACAGAAGTTGTGTTGTTGGTCTGCATGGGAAACCAACTTGGAGATTCAATCGGCCACTTGTGCACATGGCTGCCAGTCATTACTGATGTCCACAGCCCAACAGGATAATTAGGTCTTTATGGCTTGTCAAGTGATTGGGCAGCCATAGCCAGAAGGTGCTAACAGTTTTTCTGCATGTAGGTTTTAGTGCCTCTGTCACCTCAGTTAGCACACTGCAACAAGTGTAATAGCATGTCAGATTCACCTGGAAACTAAATCTGGCTGTGGGTCAGCATGGTACAAGGCTGGTGCTCCTTACCACTCACATTTATGTGATACTGACTTCAAGTTGTAAGGTCTTAAACTTCCAACCAGCCCATTAAGGAAATGCAGCTTAAGCAACATAGTAGAGCAAGTAACTATGACCTCCAAGCTAGAGCAATATCCACTGGAGAGAAATGGTGCTACTGGGTGAAATTTATCACATAAAGATCTTTTCAATTCATACAAAATGGTAAGAATTCAAAAATCTCGAGGGATCAGAAGGGTCCTCAAATCTACTTCTCAACTCCAGGAGACAGATGATGCTACTGACAGACATGTCTGATCAGTGCTTTAAAAAATATCTCTCTCTAGAGATTTCCCAGTTTTTCTAGGCAACTTTGCTTGTTCATCCCTTAAGTTAAGACAAGCAATGAGACAGAAGGGTTGCATACCTCAAGAATATGGTCCCCAGGTGCTATTCTTCCATCTGCAGCAATGACAGAATCCCGCAAGACTTCCTGAACAACGATGTTTCCTAGTGGGGTGTCCTTACCCCCAACTATCCTCATCCCGAGCTCTTCCTCTGGATCTTCTCGGTGAATTTCTATTGTGCTCGTTTCAGCCACAAGGCTAGCTCTCTGAGGAACGTCTGATGGTGGAAATCAAAGACAGAAAAACAACACATGAATAGAACCTTCCCCCACATAGCCCCACAAGATTTGTAACGCTGGCAGGATGTGTTCAAAAGTATCTGGATCTGGAGGGAAAGGAAGGGAAAGCAGCTATCAGGAGAGGAAAAGCTAGGTCAAACTGAAAGCTACAAAGGCCTTATTTCTGTAGTTTCCCCAGAACATTTCTCGTCTTGTCCTAACTTGTGGCAATTTTTAACTCTCTCACTGCTATTTCTTGTCTTTTATTACAGGGCATTCAGTATGTTTCACCTAGACACTTATTTTTCCTGCTGTGACAGCTGGACTCCTAGAAGCACACGCACTAATCCCAAATTCCACAGCACCCATTAGAGAAGGGGACTGCCACGCTATAATTACTGCTCTGTCATGAGGAGACTCTACCACAGGCAGTTCACTGCAACCTCCCTCCTCTAATTTCCTGTCCTCCTCTTCTCCCAGCTCTCCTGTAACACAGGAGTAATGTGTACCTATTTCACAGCCCCCTGAAGCCTAAGCAATGCTTCCCAGACACTTTGAAGATGAAAGTTGTTGTTAGCAAGTCATTTTAAAGCTACCAGCACTGCAGCATTTAGGCTGGCCCAGCACTCTAATGAAGCCGAGCAGACTGACTGCAAAGGTGAACTGCAGCTCTCATACAAAAGATGCAAAATCTGCTCCAAGTGTACTTAGGGAAAAAGCCAACCCAGCACTAAGCTGACCCGTGCAATAGCACATCAGCAGACAAGTACCCAGCTCCAGTCTCTGCGCACCTGGAAACTGAAACACACTTTGAAACAAGGCTCCTGCTTTCTGGCAGGGATTAAGACGAGAGGTTCTACACTGCAGTGCAGATGGTTACTTTTACCTGCAAGGGTTTCATAACCAACTACTAATCCAAAACCAGGCCAGGCTATAAACACACACTTGCTTTGTACTGTTAGGGAGGTACTGACCACTCCAGGAAATCGACTGTATATTTAACTTTCTGAACAAGATTAAGAAGTTGGAGCATTTCCTAATTACTAATTATTTGGCTTCAATAAGTGCTTTTAGTGCTGCATGTTCCCATTGAGAGAAACTGCATTTGTTTCTGCAACAAAAACTGCAGACAGAACATTCGCTGCAGCCTGAGATCTCAGAGTTGTTTTGCATTGGCAGTTCTGTGTTTCTGAGCAGACCTTTCCACATGTGATGAATACATCTCCCCTCTCCTCAAGAACAAGCTGAGGAAAGAGATTACTTCTAAGACTACTAATGAATAATACTAAGGATATCTTAAGAACACTGGGGACATTTTAAAAATTGAAGTGTCTGAAATAATTACTTCATTTTTATATTATAAAAGGTAATTACGTAATTACATCTGTTTATCAAACTCTCACCTTCTTCAGTCTCCTCAAAAGCTGGATTAACCAGTCCAGGCTCCGCAGTCCCCAGTGATACCACAGCAGCTGCGGAGCTTTCTGCTACAAGTGTGGATCCTCCACTGGGTATCTCTGGATCCCTGGGCACCTCTGGATCCCTGGGCATGTTCGTCTCCACCTTAGAGAGGGGCTCTTCCTTCCCTTTGGAAACTGGGTTCCTTTTCCGTTGTAGTTCACATTTGTATTTCTTGAAACCAGGACACCTGGAGAGAGATTGTCAGTGAATGTAAGTGGCTAACCCAGCACACGTAGGCTCTGACTGACAAAGGCAGGCAAAGAAGTATGTTCAGGATCCCAGCAGCTGCTGAGCTTGTATCACAGATGCTTGAAGTCATTCTCATTCCACTTTCAGCTTCCACTTGCACATGCAGAAGAGTGGACTTCTTATTCTCTTACTTTCAAAATTATTAAGCTCAATATATTTAAAAGGAAAAAGCAATAGGAAGAGGACTTACTCTTGCTAAATATTTACATGGCAAACTCTCAGCGAAGACAATACCTCTTTTAAAACATAAGCAAATACTTAGCTCCGTGCTTTTAGATCTGATGATGAACTGTAACTTTATGCAAAGGAAGTGACTCGAATTTCAAGCTCAGCCCTGAATCAGGCTTTGTTCTTAACGAGCTGGTAACGCGGGAGAGCAGCGAGCAGAGCTTGCTTCTTTTTCCCCTGAACGAGGCCTGACCCTCGGGCAGCTCCTGGCCTCCAGTCAGTGCAATGGATGAATGGGAGCAATTCACAGCAGCTTTACTCCCACTGACCACTCCCCACCTGGAGGTTCACGGAGTATTTCTGCATTCAAAAAAATGCGCTCTGTATGCAGTTACACCGTAGCTACCTCAGCAAAAACAAATGAGGAAAAACAAGGTCTTTTATCAAAATCACTTACAGAGAAGTAGCAGGTAAGGAGGGTGATGAATGCAAAAGCGTCACTTCCAGAGACATGAGTAGTACTGGGTGTTTACCGGAGTCACTTTTCAAATTAAACTCTATTTACATTCTGGATAAACAAGCCTTACCCAGGTATTACTTCCTCCGGTGTATCCCTGGTCATCTGTTGCTTGGAGCCAACAAGATGACCCTAAAAGTTAAAGGCAGAAGCTAGCTGACCCATTTGTGCACATCCCTCTTAAGATGTGGAGAAATGAATGAATTTTGCTAAGGGCAACAGAATCCCCCAAGAAACAAGCTGCCAGATGCTACCTATTCCCTTAGGTATCCTACTATAATTTAATCTCACTTACAGTTAAAAAACACAAACATCCAAACCCCAGTGTAATTTCTTTCCTCCGTTTTTCACTTCTCAATTGAACAATGCTCACAGCCCAGTTATGATTTTTAAAATACTCCATCCTCTCTGGAGATGCTAAGAACTGTATACATTTTCCAGTCAGGTCTTCAACATGAACAGTGAAGGGTGCCACCCTCTCCCATGTGTAACTCATGCATCAGAGGGATTAGCAAGTGACAGAAGTTTACTGGTACCAGGGCAAAGGCTTTGAACCCTCAGGTCTGTACCCTGCCCCGTGCTGGCCATGCCCATGCTGCACCACAGCTACATAGGCAGCCCTGTCTGCAGCATGAACGTTCAGCCCTGACAGTAATGAGAAAGCAGTACAGAGTCAGTTCAAGGACACTGTAAGGTTTTCCAGGGCATCTTCTGTCACTGCCCCTGGCTCTAACAGGAGCTCTCAGCTTGTGCTAATAAAGACAGGCAAGAACCGCAAAGGTATGTGCTTGGCTGGAACCGTGAGTGTATCCCAAGTGCTGGGTGACCTATTTATAACACACAGCATTGACTCAAAAGGCTACAACATAGCTGAGGGGAAACAAGCATTTCTCAATACCCACTGAGAAAAGTACACCTCGCCGACCAAGCTCTGCTTCCGCCTGGAGTACAGCTTGCACTTAGCTCCCTTTCCTGCAATCATTAACTAGGAACAGATGTTACTCCATGCCGCGGCAAGACCTCTGTCACCGACACTTCTTCCAAAGCTACAGAACTTTGCCTGCCACCAGCTCAGCCAGCAGTGGAAGCACCTGAACACATCTCTGCTGAAGCGCAAGGAAAAACCTCTTCCTTTACACGAAGGGAAAAATGTATATTTCATGTGCTTCTCTCTCTCAGCAGAAGAATGAGAGAGGATAATGGAATTATAAGTAGGTGATTCAGCAACTGCATAATGCACAGCTTGGAGGGACTTACACTATTTGGATCAAAGACACATATTGCGCATCTTAATTGGACCAATTAAACTGGTAACACTGCACGATCCCTTGCCTCCAGAGTATTGACTTAGTGCCTGTCTTTCTTTTCCACACAAGTGAAAGAAGGAATACGCACATTCGTAATTGTTTACAAAGAGACAGGCTCCCCAGATCAGGACACACAATTCATATACATTTGAGTGGTTTTGTGCCTGTAAGAAGGCAAGGAAGGACCTCAACTTTTGTCCCTGTAGCACATGGGCGGCGGTGCGGCCCGCCGCCCGCTTTCTCTCTCTCTCCCTCCTCCTCACCCTGAGCAGCCCTAGGTCTGGGGCAGACGACTTTGAATCCTTGCGCAGGTTTTTGTTGTCCTGGTGGAAGGAGCTGGGGTTTGTTTGGGTTTTGCTTTTTAACGCGCTAAGAATTTTTTGCAAATAGTTTTGAGATACGCAAAGGAAAAATATCTAAAAGAAATTAGTGTTTCTAAGCTGTGTCGCAGAGGAGGTAGCAGTCTAATTACACGTCTGCTTTTTAGATTTCCTATTACATAAACTCTATCATCACCTTCTTTCAGGTTTTCTTCAAAAACATAGCAAAAACGGATATTCGTTGCTCTTCAGCGCACCTAACCTTATTGACTCGCCAAAACAAAAGCTTTTCAGGTTTTCGACAGGCATTGGGTTTGGTTTCTGTAAGAACACAAAGGAAATCCTGTCGGTGGAAATTTTTCAAAAGAAAGAAACTGATTTTTGAGAAATCCAAACCACCGCAAGTTCCCTCAATCAGAAGGACACTTGGTGCCCAGAAAAGAAGGAGGCAGAGCAACAGTTAAAGCAAGGAAAAAGAAATAAAAAAAATAACCAGAGGAAATGTAGAAAGAAGTGAGATGATTAATGCACCTTGATACTAAGTCTTGTTCTATGGGTGTATTCTGAGCAATCCTAAAGAAAGGATCTGATTCTGTCTTTTTTTGCCTAAGTCAGGAATGAATGGAATTACCCTGGGTGTTACATAGTGCTGATACAATACAAGTGCTTGCAGACCCAGTCCTGCTTTGGTACCCAGGACCTGAACACTTCTTATGTGTATAATGCTTGGTTTTAGTCTCGCATACACTAGTTTCAGTGGATTTGCCATATAATTTACATGATGTGTGTATAAATGAAAGGAGAGTTAGGTCTTTTGTTTAGTTTTCTTTCTAATACAGAAAATCTGTAGAACTAAACTGAAGCCAGTGGAATAACTGTGGATTTGCATTGGTGAGCACAACAGCAGCATGTTATGTGTCCTGCAAAAAGCATCTCCCCATTCTTTTTTCGATTTCCATTCAGGATTGCCAAGGTACATACAGTACATGTAGTAAGGAAGCCTTCCTCATCTGAATTAGCAGTGCCAGTTTGTTATGTTGCAGTCTCCCTCTAGTTTTGAAGGGACTTGCTGAAAAGGAAATCCCATAATCTTGTCGCAAATATAAAGATAAGTAACATTCCTACTGGATCCATGATCAAAGACTTCAGTGCAGTTGTATTCCCACATTCTTAATTCGCCTTTCAATGTATTCCAAGCTCTTTTCCTTTTTTTTTCAGTCTGAAAGTGTTGTATATTTTTCATGAGACCTTTCTGACCAATTCCCACTAGATCAGGAGGGTGAAGTGAACGTATCTGGCTATGTTACAACCTTCTCCTAGTGGGCCATTTGAAAAACCTCTGCATTTTTCATATGAAACTTCTAATTGTGTTAGAACCGCAGCACCAAAGTTACTTGATTTCTGCACTGAGTTTCCATGCTGCCACAGTTGCCTGTCTGACAGAGAAGCCATTAAAGCAAAGCAGTGATGGCTTCAAGCTGCAGACTCTGAGCTAGAACCACGCTTTCTCAGCCCATGTAAGCTCAAGTTAGGTTTCTACCCTCTGGCTGATGCCATTGGAAGGCTTAAAGCATTTGGCACATGTTACCGTATGGAATGCTACCCACTTCTTGTGTGCTCTCCCACGCCGTGGCCAAGGTGCTCTAGGAGGCTTTGTACACACCCTGCAAGTACCACCACCAGTTACAGCGATGTAGTTGACTCTAGAGTGAGGCTACCAGCCTTTGAGAGGGGGAGAAGCAGGACTGTGTATATGTACCCACAGAGGTGTAGAACTATCCAAGAAAAGCAGCCAAAACACCAAGCAGAAATTAGGGTGTTTTGATGCAGTTCTGCCCTTTCAGTCGTTCTTCATGCCTTCTTACCAGTTCTCTTTACACCAACTGCCTCTGCAGTAATGAACTGAACCGGTAGTGTTATCTAGATGTAATCCAGAATTTTCCCCAAAACTATTTCAATGACTAAATTAGAAAAGCTTGTTTATTGGCAGCTGTACTTTTTTGTTGTTGTTGTTGTTGCTTAAGAGATGGAGGCAGACTCTCAGTTCCTGCAAGTTATGGAGCTTCGTTGTCTTCTTGTGGTATAGTCTGTACT
>JANHGO010000044.1:27161325-27173586 GCA_024606505.1 Aquila spilogaster | reverse complement strand
GTTTCCTATGCAAATCCTACAGTTTTCCTCAAATCCAGTCTGGAAGTACTGAGTAGTGAAAACTGACCTCAGTGATGGAATTGTTTACAAAGAGACAGGCTCCCCAGATCAGGACACACAATTCATATACATTTGAGTGGTTTTGTGCCTGCAAGAAGGCAAGGAAGGACCTCAACTTTTGTCCCTGTAGCACATGGGAGCTCACCTCTCCAACCCATAATTACGCTGTCTTCACACACCCACCTTTCTGGCCTCACCCACTGTCACCTCACTTCTGCTGTCCCATTTTGTCCCCAACTAAAAAACTTTCTGCTCAGAAGCACAAGAGACAGATGGCATTATATGAGGAGTGATACGGCAAGGTAAATGGGAAAGCACCTGTTCTGCAGGTGAGCTTCTAGTTCACACCGCTGCATGGTCTGCTGACACTCTGCCTTGAACGGACAGATGACAACCAGCTTATCCAGCAGGTTTCGGACTAGAAGGCTGGACTTGTGGCACTGCTGGAGAGAGAGCTTCTTCCGATCCATAGGACAGAAGTTATATTCCTGCATGAAGTTTTCAAGGCACTTGAAACAGTAGGTATGTCCACAGGGGGTGTCCATAGGCTGGAGCAGAGGCTGAAGGCAGATATGGCAAATGAGTTCATCGTCCACTTCGTTCTGGAAGTTGTAGAGATGATTGTCCGGCAAGAGATGGAACTGACCGCATTCACAGCAGAGCTCACCAACATGGTACGCCTGCTCTTCTGCTGCGGGATCAGCCATGATGGCCAGGAAGCGCGATCCCAGGGCAGCAAGAAGGAAATGTGTCTCGTAGCAGCTGTCTGACAGAGTTCCTCTGCTGAAAAGAAGAGAAAGAGAGATTTCCAGCCAACCGCCAGCTCACGATGTAGCCAATTAAAAATTAAATTGCGTTCCCACCTTAAGTTTCCCCTGATATTCTCACCCCACCAACGCCTTGAAAGTTCTTCCTTCCAGAGAGATCCTGTAAATGATCAACCCAGGGATGAGATATCACAAGGACCCGATTCAGCAAAATGTTTAAGTGGATGAACTGAACCTGAAATTACTTTACATGCAGCAGTGACACAGGGTATGTAAAACCTCACTAAATGTATGAGCTAGAAAAGTTGTGACAAACACTACGCATTCTTGAGAGAGTAACTTTTACATGGACCTTTTTCTCTCGGGCTTTCCAGACGATACTGAGTATTATTCATTTATAAGACACATATGGTGAAAAATCAGTTTGAGGATTTGTACTTGTCTGGATTTTTGGTTTGGTCTTTTTTGGGAGGAGTGGACTGAGGATGAGGAAGAAGAAGAGGAAGAAATTTCAAAAGAAACAAAAAAATCAGAGCCACATTTCCTTCCTCTTAAGCTCACTCCCTCCACAAAATATTAGTGTTAACAAAGAATGCATTGTTCCCTTCTCATCCATGCCTAAATTTACTCACGGAAACATATTTTCTATGAAAAGACTCAGGTTTTCTAAGGGGGGAAAAGCCATAAATACAGTGCATGCCATAGTTAGCTGTACTGTAAGACAAAGGCTTGAGCTTCTGCTTCTTACAGTAAGGGTAAGGGACAAACTGAGCTCTTTGCAGCTGCTGTATTGATTTTAATAATGGTGTCTCCAGTCACACCCCTTTTGAATGTTGCCTATTGTAATTAAATACAAAATTCACCTGAGTTTGCTAGCAGATCACACAGATCACAGGGACGCTGCTGCAGGATTACTCTTAACCTGGGGATGCAGTACTTAATGAAGTTATACATCTGGGTTTTCTATTGTGGAGGTGGTTTTTTGT
Source organism: Aquila spilogaster (assembly GCA_024606505.1). NCBI lineage: Eukaryota > Metazoa > Chordata > Aves > Accipitriformes > Accipitridae > Aquila > Aquila spilogaster. Next base: position 27,171,773 of record JANHGO010000044.1, on the reverse strand, counting down.
TTAAGTCCATGAAAAAAAAATCCCAGTTTTTTAAAAAAGCACAACTGTGATGAAATGGAAAATGTCTGAAAACAGCTGCTTTGTCTGGAACAGGTAACAGCCTTAGCAAGAGTGAACACCGGTCTGCACCAGTGCCTGGAGGACACGGCTGGCACGCAGCAGCGACACTGCAGGAGGGGAGGCGAGAACAATAAGATAGCAAGAACAGCCAGAAAAAATTAGTCATGGGTTTCTAATAAAAAACATACATCATTCCACCTCAATTAATTGTCAAGCATAAGTCATCTATTTAATTAAAGGAATAATATATCAGCAGCAGAATCAAGTGACTTCCCGGGCAAATTTTTACCTCGCTACAGAGAGCTGGTGGCGGTTGCAGGGGGAAGCGGGCACCAAGCCGTTCACTTGTGCTGCTGCTGCACACAGAAAGCATCCTCCCCGGCGGGAAGGCACTTACACTGTGCGTACAGTCCTTGCTCTTCTCACTGCGTTCACTCCTTCATTTCTACCCACAAATCGAAGCAGATGTGCCCTGCCCTTCCAGAAATGCCACTGTTCTTTGCTACTTACCTGTCTGAACCAGACCTGGGCACCTCCGCTGTTTTTCTTACTGAAAGCTCCCATTTGATCTGAGGCCATCCCGCGTGTGAAAAGGAAGCAATTCAGCATCAATCACCTACCAGTGCTGATCAATCAGCTCAGCACCCGCTAAGGAAGCTTCCAAGGCTAACACCTACCAACACAAAATACTTGTGCTTCGGGTTGTAGTATTTGCATAAGATTTTGGCAAGTGATTAAACAACTCTACTGTCTCAGTGAAAACAAACTCTATGGTAATTTTGCTGATAAACAACTTCTAAATGGGGGGGAGGGGGGCACCACATTATTTACCAAATTCATACTCTGCTTTATGTGCCTAAAGTTATATGTGATGATCTCATTCATGAGTCACTTCAAAACTCACCGAACATGAAAGCATCACCACAATCTTGCTGCATTTTTCTTCTCCTTTTTGTCCTTGTGAGCCTAGATCCTTGAAAGCGAGGTGTGAACGTTTCATTCCACAGTGCCAAACAACACTTTCCTTTTACCCCACCGTCCTTTCCACGAGGAGGACCCTCCTGCAGCCACCAGGGAACCAGGGCCTGGCACCTCAGCCACGAAGCAAACCCATCCCACAGCCTTCGGCGAGGCAGAGGCAGCGAGCAGCTCGGGGAGGGTAGCAGGCTCAAACAAGCCTGCCGCCTGCTCAGTGATTCAGCCTGAAAGCAGATGTTCCGTACGAGGAAAATTGCTAACATCTTATTCAGCAAAGATGACTACTGTGCAACAAGACAGACGTTAGGTGTCTAGAACATGCAGTGTTTGAACACAACAGGCACAGCAACCGACTGCTCAGGTGGAGCCCAGCTCCAGCTGTCCTGCAGCCAGCTCCCAGGGTTCCAGCTGTTTAGTGAAGCTGCAAACCCACTCCATCTTTCGCAGTTTCTGCTGCTCATTCCGGCCTCTGAAGGACAGACCATCCCAGCAGCCCCTACCATTCTCGTGCTGCTTTTTGTTGTTTATGAAAATGTCAAAGCCTGACATGTATATACCGCTCATTTAATGCTGTTTTAAAAACGCAACAAAAACATCTCGAGTCTGAGTGACCCAAAGAGTATCGCACCCCTCCCATACATGGCAAAGAACTGAAGAAAATAAACCTGCACAAACCTCTTGTTTCTTACCCTGTGTGGGCTACAGAAAAGATTTCTTTGGGATCACCTTTACCTCTACTGTGTAAGAACAAAAGCAGCGGCGGTGTTTTTTTAGGATCTCTTGTACTGTAACCCTGACTCAAAGAATAGAATTTTTTGAAGGAAGACTTATCAGGCTGTCTGATCTTTTTCCCCACCAAAGCAAGCCTGTTCCTGACTGCAGCAGCATGGTGCCTCCTGTTCTCACTCTGCAGGGCACGGCCCCTCTGCCTGTGAGCTCCAGGAGCCCCTGGTGCTGTGCCTGGCTCAGGGCTGGCCTCCAGCACACCCCAACTCGGAGCAGAACTGACGAGCTGCTTCTGCAGCTGCTCAGAACGTCGTTTCAGAGAGAGCAAGTACTCCAGTTTCAGAGAGAGCAAGTACTCCAGGAAACCCTGCCGCTGTTCTGCCTCTGCCTGTACTAAAATAACTGAAGAGGAAAGTTGGGTCGAGCACCACTGAGTGACATCCCTGCTGCCAACCTCACCACTGCGGCTCTCAGCACTGCCAGGCACCACTCTCATTCTGTTTGTAAGGAAGTTCTCTCTTCCTTAAGTTAGTGTGGGGCACAGGTACTGTTCTGTCCCAGCCTGTCCGCTCATACAGCTCTGGCCTTGCTTTTGGCCACAAACACACCTTCGTCATACCCCACGGAGATTACACTTTGCTGCTTTTCCAATTTACAGACTGAGCTCACATCACACGAGGCTGAACTACAGACACAGAGCCACAGCGTGCAGGAATGTAATACTACTATGTGATTCTGAATCTTACTGTAACCAACTTACCTATCATCACATAGGAAGATCCAAGGAAAGAACACCACCCCAAACCTGTGAGCCCGAAATGACATTCCACCCCCACCCTGAGTGACCCCAAGGAGCACATTCCTCACTGCAAAACAAAGAAGGACACAGTCAGACTACAGACAGTGAGGAGAGGACACAGAGCAGAAGTGTAAAGGTTCTTCCCCACAGATCAGGATGACCAGAGGAATGTCTCTGCTAAAAAACTAAACATGAAAAAATCTAATCCTCAGTATTAAAAAAACATATACATTTGTGCCATGGAAAATATGCTGGAAATACAAGGACTTTGTGTGTTAACACATGCTGACATTGACATGTTACTGGCAACCTGGGTGTAAAAGCTGGCTTTGGGACGACAGGGTGCATGCCCACGTACACGGCTATGTAATAGCTCCTGTGATAATTACGCCAGTTATTATATTTATGACTGCATTTCCCCGGGAGACTGGAAATACAGCATTCCACGTAAAGGCAACACAATTAATTTGGGGGGGTGGACAAAACAAAGGCAGCACATTCTGGATTAAGACAACTGAGGGCACACACCAGGGGGGCACCAATCAAAAGCAATCTAATTACATCAAACAAAGCAGCGAATTCATGACGGATCCTAACATAGCAAACCCAGCGCTCCAACAATAAGCCATAAGAAAAATGGACCCCAAAAAACTGCAAAACTTTCTCCAGTTTCCAATTGGTTCACAAGCCTCACGCTCCTCTACAATGGAATTGGTTTTTTTTCTAAACGAGAGAGATTGCAGAAGTGTTCTGTAACTGTTGGGCTTTTTTGTTTTTTCTTTTGTTGAATTTCAGCTCTACTTTGAGGGAGGACTTCATGAGCACGAAAAACAGCAGGTTTTCTACGAAACACACCAGCACCCTGCCCAGACACTTCCAGTTGCTGCTACAGTCTTTCACAACGATGAACGAGCCATCCTTAGTTTATATTAGTCACCCAGAAAACAGTGTTGAAACACCAGACCTTCATAAGCCATACTTGCAGCAGGCCGCCTTCTCCAAAAGGCGCAGTACCAAACGCTGGAATACTTTACAACGGTGATAACTCAGAGCCCTACTGCCTCTCCTTTTTACTTTCTGATACTGCTGAAGATTAGGCCACTGAAAGTAAAAGTATGAAGCCAAAGCTTTTGTAAACAAGAGGTCTGTCCAGCTACACAAGAAGTAACCCCTTCGATGATTAACCCTGCCTTCAAGCCAAGAGTTCCTAATGAGGCACCCGGGAGAGGAACTGCTCAGCATCTACCTGAATGCTTCCATTGAGGAGCTCCACATCCAGGCTGCTTTGCTGCACTCCATCTCAACAAAGACCGCCAGTTTAAGAAGTTCTTGTTGGCCCCATCATTTCTGCTCATTCTTTAACCATAAACCTGAAGACAAGTTTCATTTGAAAGCCCTCGCGTTTTTGTGCTCACTGGACAATTTGGTATTTAATCTGCTTGAACTTCCGGGCAAGCATCTGTTTTCTCCATGAAACAGATTCAGTGCCACATTAGACTAGAAAAGACCTGCAGTTCCAGAAAACCCCATTCTGAGGGATGCGCTCCAAGGTTTGGTTGACAAGAGGGAGCCTATCCCAAGGAATTTTCTCCTGCGCAGCTGCTGCAGCATCAGCTCTCAGCGTGGCACAAGGACTCTCAGTTTCAGGTGGTTTTAATAATACCAGAAAATATAAAAAAGTTTTTCAATTTGTATTACTTATTTTTAAAATCTTGCTAGAAATCAACAGCACGAATTGCAAACGTACCTGATCTTATGAGAAAGCTACGCAAAAAATAACAAACTGGTTCCTCTGTTCTAATTCTCTCAATACCATACGTACCATACATTTGTTTCTTAACTCAAGTAGCAATGCCACAGCACCGTAACTGTCTCACCAGGAACCTGGCTGGCTCTAAAGCAGGAGGAAAGCACAGTGTGATTTCAACAATCCTTTGCACAGAGCAGGAGATCCTGGTGTTACACAGTTAATAACATCTGGGTAGCAAGCACCTGCAAATTTCCCCTCTCCTCTGTTTTTAACAAGGGATTAAACAGAGAGGTATAAGATGTTTTCCACCTACACTGTTCCTCCAAGGAGATTAAACAATGACTGTTTTAACACACTGCTCTGAAAAATGGATAACTTTACTGCCAGCAAATGGAAGTGAATATAAATGCTGCAGGAGAAGCTATTTTATTTACGTTACCAATGCTTTCTCACCTTTGCTAGATGCTTCCACTACATCCATCCTCCTTTCCACACCCTTTCTTCCCCACAAACATGCAAGCTTTATGGTCACAGGAATACAAAGCTTATGCAGATTCTTCAGTTTCACCAGTTAAATCAATTTGCTTCTTTGCAGAATACGACACACAGACTTCTATGAAAGCTTCACTGCTGGCAGCACGCGTGTATCTTCTTTGTGTGCTTTGTTTTTCTTACTGCATCTAATAATCTCTCTCTAGGAAGTTAAATACCCCGACCTCCACCCCCATCTCACCTACGCTTTGAATTGGGCAACTACCTGCAATTCCATCCCTAAAAGTCAGTTAGATATTTGTGAATAAGGTTTTCTACAAAGAAAGGGGGAAGCCATTACTATGATTTAAGGATAAAGGGCCAAACCTGCAATAACCAAAACTTCTCCTGCATTTGAAACAAAAAGCCGCAAGCCAAATCAAAGGAGGAGATCTGATGTTGAGATTTAGGTTCATCTAAATATCTGGTGCAACACACACTTTCCTAAGAGCTGGGTTTTGAGGACAAGAGGTAAAGATCCTATGTCATACGAACACCAGGCACTCCTACCTCATCGCACACCACTGTGTCTACTGAGAAGTCCTTGTTTATGGAAAGAAAACAGCACCAGGGTTTACAGAATATGAAATAAGCACGTAACGTGCAGAAGCTTGTCTCGGGTACAAGCCTTGGTAAGTGGCCAACCCTGATAGCTACTGCTCTTGCAGTAGTCTGATGGCAACCTGTACGCTATTGTCTATTTGTGATCTGGGTGTCACAGTTAAAATACAGGTCAGAAAAAGAGTGGACATTTTCTATGACAATTTCTGAAGTCCATAAAGGAAGAAGCAGACTGCACATTATACAACAGTGTGTTTTTAAAGTCCATGTTTAAATATCCTTCCCAGGGCAGCCATTAACATATGTAGCTATAAACAACGTGAGGGGAGACTTTGCCTTGGGTAGACATATGGCATTTCTGTAATTCTGGGCCTCACCTGTCTCGTGAGAAAGCAAAGCATTCATCTCTGTCACACTTACAGTTGTTACCATTAGAAACATCTGATTAGGGCTTTACCGCAGGATAAAGTAACAGAACTTCTAGCTACCTGCACCAAGGCAAATGTTGGTCTCAGTTACACTAGCACTTTTGTTGCTTTTGCTCTTTTTTTTTTTACAGTACACTTAGAAGTATGGCACAGTCAATGAAAGCATCCCTTGCAATCAGCAGGCAGCAGCAGGGCGTTTCACCCTGCCCAGCACACAGCAGCGCAGACTTCCCTTCACAAGGTAAGAGGGCATTTCATCAAACGGAGTGCAAAGTACCGTCTAGCCCAAGCTTGTTCCAACTACCTAAAAAAGATGAACTAAAAGATAATTAAATCTGTAGCTCCCTTTATATCCCATCAGATCATGCTAAAGGGGAAAGAAAACAAGTTATCTTCATTTAACAAAAAAAAAAAGCTAACTAATTCCCCAAACCACAAGCTCTCACTGCAGTTCCTCGGGCTGTGCAGGGAGGTTTGAAGGCAGTTTAAACTCCCGCCAGCCCAAGGGCAGGCAGGATGCAACCAGCCACCCAAACCGCCTTCCCCACATAGGGCAGCTCATAAGCACTACAGGAAAGCGGGGGGAAAAAAATAAAGTCTCTTTCCATTAAGCACTATGTTCTCCTAAAGACTTAACAACATTATGGCTCATTTTAAGCACACAGATTCTGTTGCTTAGGACATCTTTATTACGGGTTCATGAGCTTAAGCACGGTCACACGTGTAATTTAAGATGCATTTTCGTCATATAATTTCTCCTGGTACATCCAGTTGTCTTCAGACTTAAAACAAACACCCCTCACAGCTGGGGGGGAACAAACCGGAAAGAGACTTTCTTTTCAAGTCTTAACCTGACATAAAGCAGCGTGCAAGCTGGTATCAGAAATAGGTCTTTAAGAACCATTGTTATCTAACTTTTTAAGGTACATATTTACACTATGAGTAAATCGTTATCTATGTTCCATTGCTCTAAAAATAATGTAAAAAATTGGCGTGGCCTTCTCAGCAGTTGCAAGAGCTGGAACAGCCCTGCTGACTGAAGTCCTCCCGCTGCCCACAAGCAAAGCAGCGGTGCCATCCCTCCTCCGCCAGCAGGCAGCCACTCCAGCATGACCTTGGCTGGAGCACCAGGCAGGAGGAGGGCACAGGCTCCGCTGCTCAGCTCCAGCAGCCCAGTGCTGACCTCACAGGAGAACTCTTTTCCTAAGTCATAAATACAGAAGACCATGGTTTACTTTTATGCATCCTACTTGAAATAGTCATACAGCAATTCTTGTCCACTTCCAAACGGGATCATTTAACAGAGGATATCCCTCAGACCCAAGGCTCCCAAGGCAGGGGCTGTTGGTTGGCTTATTTTTCCCTTCTATTTAGACACCTGTAATAGGGCTTATTAGATGAGAAGAATTTATCTGTTATTTATTAGTCTAGGGGCAGAGGTTAATAAGTCTGAGAACTTTAAAAATAGGGCTGATCAAGAGTTCCTGGACTTTCAGCAATCACAAAAGAAGTGATGGCAGAGATGAACATACACTCTCAAAGCAGCAGGTTACGTTTCATCTCAACCCTTGTCTCATCTGCCAAGCGGTCAGCTCTTAATAAGAAAGCACTGCAGCTGTTTGCAAAGCTTGCACGATTTAAGGCCCAGGCAAAGAGTAGACAACACTTCTTTGAAACACCAAGTCCGTTCCAGTACTTTCCTTCCACAGACAATTCCAAATAAGGAACAATATAGTTGTCAAAAAAATCTGCTGCACAAAGATGCTCTGGAGCAGCACCTATACATAAAACCAAGCCTCATGTGGAAGCTGCTCATCATCTCTCCAAATTCCTCCAGCTTGATTCCATTTTCCCCCTTTCAGCCTGGAGAGTTTCTCCTGGAGCAGCGCAGGAATTCCCACTACTTGCAGTCACCTAAATCCCCTCTGACACTTCGATGGTGTGCAGCATCCTGGCTCATGGACAACTTCTCATCCGAAGTATCGAAAGGTTTAAAACAATTCATTTCAATAAATTTCCAAGGCAAGTTTCAGGCTACAGCAACATTTTGCGTGCAGTAAATCAGGGCACATGAACTGGTGAGGGTCTGTCAAATGTGATTCCTAACAACTGCATGAGCAGCGCTGCTAAAGTAAGCTGAGAAGGAAAAGTCAAACAAGAGGGGTTTGTAACGTATCAGCAAAACATACTCCAGCCCAAAAGACAACAGCTGCAACCACTCTTGCAAGAAATACACAGTTGGAATGAGATGACGCAGCTTAATTTTCTAAATGAAGTTGGTATTGCAATTTCAGCAGATTTTTTACTTCAGCTTTGCTTTTAGTGCAGAAAACAAACACGTGGCAATGCACACTGAAGAGTTAAAAGTACAACAGCGGGTGCCTTGTGAACAACAGGTACTTAATTCTGGTCACCTACTATTAAGTCTAGGACTCCACAGTTTCATGAACAGGTAAATTCATCCAGTCACTATGCTTCGGGAAGTACAGAACTATCATTGCTTATGAAACCATTAATTACAAGTGCTAACTGATGTTACTGGGATCTCCATTCAGCCGGCACTCATGTTACGCACAATAATCCTCAACTTGTTCCATCAGGTATCTCTGACCCTCATGGTTTTCTGGAGCATGGGAGAGCCCTTTAGCCACCAGGTTCCTTCTGGAACTGTTTCTTTCACCTTTTACAGCTCTCATTCCTCACACCAGGTGGTTGGATTTGTTTCTCAACTCTTACCCTTATTATTCATTTGGTAAGAAACTTTAAAAGAGCAACTTCCTTTTTGCTGCAACCACCGGTCCCTCCCTCCATTCTATTTCACAGGGGTTATATGCCAGTGCATCTCCGTTATTTAAATGAGTTACATAGGCATCACACTTGCGTATAAAGGCAGACACAGTAAGCAAGGTAAGGGAGGTGTGGTTTTCCAGCAGAGCTGTATTCCAGCAGCTAGCCAACTCCACAAAAGCTCAACCTTATATTTCCTTGCTCCATCCTCAGCCAACGGACTCCTTTGCTTTTCCCTGCACAAACACTGATTCTGTTCTGACTTCATGAGCTTCTTTGGGCAGCAAACTTCATTGGGGGAGGTAATAAGCGTGACCACTGACATCCCCCTTCCAGCAGCAGACATCCTACATCTGCTTAGCTATATTGTAAAAGAGCAGTTTAAGCATTAGAGTTTCAGCTTGAAGTTTAAAAGTTTTGTTTTGAAGGAGCCATGTGCACAATCTGCTTTCTTTCACTGGAGAACTGCCAAAGAGCTCTGGCCTTCAAGCACCAAGGACAAACATCAGCGCCGTCCCTCAGAGGCATGGCACACAACTGGCACTGCTGCTGCAGGGTAACTACTGTCCTGTATACCACGTTGTGCCACCCAAACCCTGGGCTACTCTGGAGTCTCCAGAAGCCAAAGGACTGGACTAGACACTTCTGGGGCCTTGTGACAGTGACATGAATCTCCCTGGGCTGACTTGTGCGCTGTCAACCTGTGCCAACATATCGCTGACACTGCACAGACCTCTCACAACATTTACTATCTGCTCTTGGACTGGAATAGTGTTTTCTACAGAGCTTTTACACAGTTCTGGTCCTTGGCTGTAAAACAGGAGCAGAAAACGAAATTATAGCATTACTCATGTATAGGTTTGGTAAGCAACAGGGAAGTACTCATTTTGCATGACAAGGGTTAAGTGGGACCACAAACCAGCTGAAGGGATTGCAGTGCACTTCCAGGCCCAGCATACAGCCCCCAGTACACCCAGAAGGACGACTCACCTGTGCCACCTCCCCACTGGCACCGCTCCTCACTGCCTGAAGCTGAGAGTGAGGGTAAAGGCAAAGGGATGGGGATGCCACGTGGGCATAGCCCAACACGAGCCAGGGCTATGCAGCCTGGAGAAGGGCATCCGAGGAGACTTGAGAGCAGCCTTTCAGTATCTAAAGAGGGAGCTACAAAAAGAAGGCAGACTCTTTAGCAGGGTCTGTTGCGATAGCACAACGGGAAGTGGTTTTAAGCTAAAATTAGTTTTCTACAGTAAGGGCAGTGAGGCACCGGAGCAGGTTTCACAGAGAGGCGGTGGTGCCCCATCCCTGCAGACACCCAAGGTCAGGAGCACGGGGCTCTGAGCACTGATGGAGCTGTGGGTGTCCCTGCTCGGTGCAGGGGAGCTGGAAGCTGGACCCGACGGCCTTTAAGGCTCCCTTCCAACTCAAACGATTCTGTGGAGCACTTCGGGACCGTCCCTTGTTCTGATACACAGTCTGAAACCCTCACGCTGAAATAAAAGCGTTCCCGTCCCACGGTACCCTCACACAGCTCCTTCCAGAACCTCATCTACAGCACCTCGCGTACTCATTACCTTTAAGGCGCTTTCAAAACGTCCACGCCGTCACGTTGCTCTCCTTTGCCCATTACCTCCACCGCTATTTATTGGGCTTTTCTGCATTAACTATCAGCGCGGCATCAGGAACGCGCCAACCGAGCGCATCGAGCCGAGGAACGCCGCCCCGCAGCGTGCTCCGCGCCGGGCCCAGCTCGGCGCTTCTTCCGCACGGAGCCGGACCGGGGGCCGAGGAGCGGCTCCGCCCGGCACGGCCGGGCCCAGCGGGGGCT
>JANHGO010000044.1:27145158-27161225 GCA_024606505.1 Aquila spilogaster | reverse complement strand
CCCCCCCCCCCCCCCCCCCCCCTCAAAAAGAAAATCAAGACTGTTTCTATTAACTAACTGATTTATAAAACCACAAGTATGGTAAGTGAGCCAGAGCATATTCTGTATTGCAAAATATAGAAACACGCAGCCAGTCTGCAGTTAAGGACACAAAACAGAAGTGTAAAATTTTTTCTAACAGATTAGGATGACTAGGGGAATGTCTCATACTGCTTTAGTTAAAAAATAATTTTAAAAAAACAAAAAAACAAACAAAAAAATCATCAAATTACTAGTTCTCATAATTAAAAACCTACTCGTACCATGGAAAATATTTTGGAAATACAACGCATTTATGCTTTTATGCACCTGTAGGTTAGCATTTATATGTTGATATAGACTGTGTTATCCAAAACCCCAATATAAAAGTCAGCTTTGAGATTGCAGGGCGCGTGCCCCACGTATACAGCTATGTAATAGTTCACTGCAATAATTATGCCAGTTATTATATTTATAACTACATTTCCCTGGGAGACTGGAAATGCAACATTCCAACTAAAGGCTAAACAATTAATTAATTTTTTGGGGGTGGACAAAACAAAGCCAGCACATTGTGGATTAAGATGACTGAGGGCACACACCAGCAGGGCACTAACCCAAAACCCATCTTTCTTACATAAAAGCAAGTTCAAGATGGATTCTAACATAGCAAACCCAGTGCTCTAGCAATAAAATGTAAGAAAAAGTGGCAGAAATTTTGCTAAACTTTTTGAAGAAAGTTTTTACTCAGTTAAGAATTTTTGTGTTTCACAGAATGGCTTTCTTTTTTTTTTCATTCTAGAGACAGAAGTACAGTGTGAAAGTGTTCTGTAACAAGGTTTTTTTGCCAAATTTCATCGCTACTTTAGATGAGGATTTCACGTATGTGAAATGGGACAGGTTTTATACGAAATGCACTACTGTCCTGACTGAACACTTCCAGTGTGCTGCTGCAGTGTTTCACAACCATGAGTAAACTGTCCTTAGTTTACAGTAGTGGCACAGAAAATAGTGTTGAAATATCAGAGGATTTTTATAAGCAATATTTAAAGTAGGTCAACTTTTACAAAAACCACAGTAATGAACCCAAGAATAGTTTCAGGTGGTTATACAACGTCCTATTATCTTTCTTTATTATTTTCTGATATTGCTGAAGATCAGGCCACTGAATGTAAAAGTAGGAGGTCAAAGCTTCTGTAAGTGGTAAATTTATACTGTTAAATAAGAAGCACCCCTTTCACTAATTAACCTTGCCTTCAAGCCAAAGGGTTTCTAATAAGCCACCTCCAAGAGTAACTGCTCAGCACTTATATGAACACTTCTAAATCAAAACTCTAAATCAAAGCTGTTTTACTGCACTCAATATAAAGGAAGATTGACAATATTAAAAGTTTTCATTGCCCCCATCATTTATGCTCATGCTTCAACCATAAATTTGAAATTAAGTTGTATTCTAACTCCCTGGTGTTTCTGTGCTCGTTGGACAATTTTGTATTTAATCTGCTTGAACTTCTGGGCAAGTATGTTTTTTCAACCAGAAAACCAATTGTATTTTCATTAATTGTAATCAGAATCATTATCCTGTTAGACTAGAAAAGACTTATTATTGCAGGAAACCCTATTCTGAGAGATGTGCTAAAAGGCTTGGTTGACTAGAGCCAGACTATCCCAAGGAGTTGTCTCCTGAGCAACTTTTGCAATATTAGCTCTCCAGTACAGTACACGGATTTCCATTTTTAACATAATGCACTTCAAGATAAATACTTTAAAAAAAAAAAAACTGGTTTGTTAATATATTTGAAAGTTCAACATAAGAGAAGATCTTTCAGCTTTGTATTACTTATTTTAAAAATCTTACTAGCAATCAACAGCTTAAATTGCAAACATACACCTAATTTTAGGAGGAAGAAAAGCTAACATGAAAAATGAAGAAGTTAGCACTTATAATTCATTTCTCTCGCTACCATATGCTCTTAACATTTGCTTCTCAGTTCAGTTAATGATACCACAGAACAGTAACTGTATCACCAGGGACCCAGCATGCTAAAGTAGCAGGACTACACAAACGTAATTTCAACAATTAATCCCAATTCTTTCTACAGAGCAGGAGATTCTGGTGTTATCGTTCAATTAATATTATCTGCGTAACAAGAACCAATAAATTTCCTCCCTCCTCCCTTCTTAAAGAATTAAGTAGTGGTGTAAAATGTTTTCCACCCACACTTTTCTGCCAAGGGGATTAAACAGTGACTATTTTAACATACTGCTCTGAAAAATGGATAAATTGTCTTCACTTCTATTTGATGGCATTCAAGTTCTGCAGAAAAAGCTGTTTTATTTATATTTCTTCCTGCTTTCTCACCCTTGCTAGATGCTTCTGCTATATCCACCATCCTCTCTACACCCTGTCTTCCACACAAACGTGCAACTTGCTTGTTTTGTGCTCACAAGAATTCTTCTGTTGTACCACTCACTTAAATCAATTTGCTTCGTTGCAGAATTTGATCCAAAGACTCCTATGGAAGTTTCACCACTGGCAGCACGCGTGGTGCTTCTTTATTTTTCTTTGTGTGTTCTTTATTTTTTTCTATTGTGTCTAATCATCTCTCTCTAGGAAATTAAATACCCCTACCTCCACCCTCACCTCACCTACATTTTGAATTTGGCAGCTATCTGTAATTCCATCCCCAAAAATCAGTTTGATGTTTGTGGGAGAAGTTTTCTATAGACAAAGAAAGAAGGAATCCAATGCTATAATTTAAGGATAAAGTACCTAATCTGTAATTAATAACCAAAGCTCCTCTTGCAATTAAAGCAAAAAGCCCAAAACCAAAACAAAGAGGGATTAGGAGATTTGATGTTAAGATTTAGGTTCATCTAAATATCTGGTAGCACACTTGCTTTCCAAAGAGTTTAGTTTGCTTTTGAGGACAGGAGGTAAAGATCATGTGTCTATTGGCTATATATGAATACCAGATGCTCTTACCACATCGTTGTCTTTGTGTCTACCTGTAAATTCCTTGTTTATAGAAAAAAAATAGCACCACGGTTTACAGGATCTGAAATAAGTGTGTAATGTGCAGAGGCTTGTCTTGGGTGTAAGCCTTCATAACTAGCCAGCCCTGATAGCTATTACTCTTGCAGTAGCCTGATGAAAGAAAACCTGTACATCATTGTCCATTTGTGATCTGGGTGTTGTATTTGTAATATAGGTCAGAAAAAAGCAGATGATTTCTTATCACAGAATTTCTGAAGCATACAAGGGAAGAAGCAGACTGTGCTTTATATAACTGTATGTTTTTAAAAGTCACTGTTTGAAAATCCTTACCAAGCCAGTCATCATCATATATATTTAAAAGTAATGTGAGAAGGGGGGTGGGGGGAAAGAGAGAGAGACTGTTGCTTTTGGTAGACACATGGTATTTCTATAGCTCTAAACCTTGCTTGTCTTGTGAGAAAGTCCTACAAAGCTTTAATCTCTATCACACTCTATCAAGTGTTACTTTAAAATGAAACAAAATTGAGCATGAAATAATTTGTTTTCTAGCTTAGTTTAAAAACAAAAAAAAAACCAACAAAGAAACAAACAAAAAACACTTTTGCAAATATTGTTTTCTACATAGCTTTACCATAAGCAATCCAGCAGCATGAAAGCAGCGTTTTGCACCTGGTGATGAAATATTTCCTATCAACAGACAGATAGTTACAGTTGCTAACATCAGAAGTATCAGATTAGGGTTTTACTACAGGATAAAGTAGCACAGAACTTTTCATTACCCACACCAAGTCAAATTCCAGTAGCACTATTTTTTTTTTTTTATGGTGCTCTGTTCTAAGTTAAAGAGCTTGGCACAATCTACGACAGCATCCCTTGATATAAATAGGCACTTGGAATCCAAACTCCGCGAAATAAAACCAATGATCAGTGACAAACATGCAGCATGGCTGAGAGCACTGTTCTAGAGGGACCATCAAATTTCCCCCAGTCCTGTCTGTTTTTTCTCAACGGCTCCAGACTGCCCCAGCCTGTGCTTGATACCATCACCAACAGCAGGGCATATCACCCCACTCAGTATACAATACCCCAGACTTCCTTTCACAGGGTAAGAAGGCATTTTATCAAAACCATTGCAAAGTACTTTCTAGCCCAAGCTTGTTCCTACTAACTAAAAAAGCTGAATTAAAAGATAATTAAGTCTGTAATTCCCCTTTACATTCCATTTTACCATCAGATCATGGTAAAGGGGAAAAAAAACAAGTTATCCTCATTTAAAAAAAAAAACCAACACCTAATTCCCTAGACCACGTCTTCTCAAACTGCAGCTCCTCAGGGTGGTGTGCAGCTAAGTTTGAAGTTAGCTTAAACTCCCGCCAGTGCCTGTAGGCAGGCAGAGCTGCTCCTGCTGCTGCAACCAGTAGCTGAAATGCCCTTCACCACAGATGGCAGCTCGTAAGTAAAGTACTTCAGTAAAAGTACAAAAAAAAAAAAAAAAAAAAAAATCTGGATTAAGAATTACATTCCCCTAGAGATCTACAGAACAGTATTATGGCTCATTTTTAAAAGACTTGAGACACATTCTGCTGCTTAGGACATCTGTACTACTGGTTTATGAGCTTAAGTACAGTTGCACATGTAATTTAAGATGCCTTTTCATCATACAATTTCTCCTGGTGCATCTTGTTGACTTTAGACTTAAAACAAACAACCCTCACAGCTAGGGGGAAACAAAACTGCAAGAGGAATTTTTTATTGGTTTGGGGTTTTTTTTTTAAATCTTATCCTGATTGAAAGCTGTGTCCAAGCTGGTATCAGAAACAGGTCTTTAAGAACCATTGTTATCTTACCTTATTGGGCACATATTTACAGAGTACATAAATTGACAATTATGTTATATTTTCCCTTGTTCTAAAAATAATTTAAAAATAGGTGTGGCTGTCTCACCAGTTAAGAGCTGGAACAACAGACCAAAGTCCTTCCGCTATCCACAAATCAATGCAGCAACCACATTCTTTCTTAGCCACCCGTGAACGACCTTAAGTCATGGTATAAGTAGGAATGGGGAGGCAATCTCCTTTCTCTGTTCAGTTTTCAGCCTCTTGAGATTACTAGTAAAATAGCCAAGTAGCCCCAGGTGTTAACCTCACAGGGAACTTTTTTTTTATCCCAAGTACAAAAAGACCCAGAAGACCCATTATGTTTATTTTTATGTATCCTACTTGAAATAATCATACGGCAATTTTTGTTCACTACCAATTGAGATCATGTAAAAGAGGATATCCTCAGATCTAAGGTTCCCAGGGCAGGGACTGCTTTATCTTTTTAGTTAGTTCTTTTCTATTTAGAGACCTGCAATAGCACTTACTAGGTGAGAAGAATTTATCTGTTATTTATTAGTCTAGGAGTGGGAGGTTAATAAGTCTGAGAACTTTACAAACGGGGCTGATCAGGATTTACTGGACTTCAAACAACTGCAACACAACTGACGTCACTGGTGAGCCCCTTAAACTCTCAAGAGGAGCAGGTCAAGTTTTATCTCAACCCCTTTTTAACTGTCAGAAAATCAGCTTTTAAAGAGAGTCTGCTGCAGCTGTTTACAAAACTTGCATTAGTTAAGGCCCAGGCAGAGAGCAGATGAAGCTAGACAACACTTTTTTTAAAAATACATAATCCCTTCCAGTACTTCCCTTCCAGAATATTCCAAATAAGGAACACTACAGTCTTCAAACAAAATTTGCACAGGGACTCTCTAAACTCAAAGGACCACTATATATGCATAAAACCAGCCTTCACCTGTAAACTGCTGATTGCCTCTCCAAATTCCTCCAGCTTTATTCCATTTCCCTCCTTCCAGCCTTGAGTGCTTTTTCCTGGACCAGCATAGCAATTCCTGCTACTCGCGTTCATCTAAATCCCCTCTAACACTTAAGACAGTTTATGAGATACTGGCTCACGGGCAATTTCTTACCCAAAGTATCAAAAAAAATTGCCAAATTTTTTCATATTTTCAAACTCAATTCATGTCAAGAAACTTCTAAGCCAAGAGCAACATTTTATGTGTTATAAATCAGGGAACATAAACTGATGAAGGACTGTCAAATACGATTCCTAACAACTGTCTGAACAGCACCACTAAAGTAAGCTGAGAAGGAAAAGCCAAACAAGAGGGTTTTGTATTAAACCAGCAAAACATACTCAGGCCTGTGAGTAAGACAACAGCTGCAACTACTCTGGCAAGATACACACAATCAGAATGAAATGATGCAGCTTAATTTTCAAATTGAAATCAATATAGCAGTTGCAGCAGGATTTTTTTTTTTTAATGCAGAAAACAAGAAATATACGGCAATGCACAAGGAAGAGTAACCAAATACACCAGGGGGTGCTTTGTGAACTACAGATATTTTATTCTGCAGTTATATTCTTTTAAGTTTATTCTTATTATACTATTAAGTCTAAGACTCTACAATCTCATAAGCATGTGTAAATTTATCTATTAACCATACTTAAGGAAGTACAGCACTACCATGGTTTACAAAACCATTAATTACAATTTCTAATTGAAATTACTGGAATCACCATTCAGGTAGCACTTATGTTATCCAGAATAATCCTCAACCTGTTTCATCAGGTATCTTTGAACCTCATGGGGTTTTTTTCAAGGTCATTTAGCTGCCAGGTCCCTTCTGGAGCTGTTTCTTCCACCTTTTACAGCTCTTATTCCCCAGGCCATATGGTTGAGTCTGTTTCTTAACTCTTGCTCACTTCCCTCACTATTCATTTGGTTAGAAACTTTACAAGAAACTTGTCTTTCAACAGATGAGGTTCCTTTTTGGTGCACACCACAGGTCCTTCTCTCCATTTCATTTCATTGGAGTTTTATGCTAGTACATCCCCGTTATTTAAATGAGTTACATATGCATCAAGCTTGCATAGAGCAGACACATAAATAAGGTGAATGAAGGTGTGGATTTATAGCACAGCTGAGTTTTCTAACAGCTAGCAAGCCCCATGAAAGTTTGGCCTCCTGTTTATCATTTCTCTGCTGCATCCTCAGCCATATGACTCCTTTGTTTTTCCCTGCACAAGCACTGATGCTGTTCTGACTTCATGAGCTGCTTCAGGAGCAAATCCCTTTGGGGGAGGGAATAATTATTACCACTGCCTTAGCCTCTTTCAGCAGCAGACACACTACATCTGCTTAGGTACATTGTAAAAGAAGAGTTTGAGTGTGTAACTTAAGAGAAAGAAGTTTTGTTTTGAAGGAGCCATGTGTGCAATCTGCTTTCTCTTTGCTGGAGAACTGCCAAAAGAGCTCTGGCCTTTAAGCAGCAAGGACAAACATCAGCGCTGTCCCTCAAAGGCACAGCACACAACTGGCGTTGCTGCAGGAGGATAACTACAGTTCTTTATACTACACCACACCACCCAAACCTTGGGCTGCTCTGGAGTCCTCAGAGGCTAAAGGATTAGACTGGACAACTCTGGGGCAGTGTGACAGTGACAGAAACTTCCCTGGGCTGCCTATTATCTCCATAGGCTTATATGCTCTGACCCTGCCCCGACATACCCTTTGCACAGCAGAGACCTCCCCTAACACTTACTATCTGCACTTGAGCTAGAATAGTGTTTCCTGCGGAGCCTTTATACAGTTCTGGTCCTTTCACCTTGGCTAAAAACCTGGAGCAGAAGGTGAAAATATGACCCTTTTTGGTTTGGTAAGCAACAGGGAAATACTCATTTTGCATTCCTTACTTTACTAAGGTAAAATAGGACCAAAAAAATCGCTCAAGGAATTGAAAGTGCCGTTTCAAGCATGGCTTATAGCAAACTAAGCCTGCACTGCCACCGAAAGGGGCAGTCCCGTTCTCCCTGCCACCTCCTGTGCTGGCATCAGCTGGCTGCTGCCTGCTCTGTTCGTTTTCCATCAGATAACGAGGCTAATGTCAAAAGCAGAGGGACGTCAAGCGCACACAACCAAGCAGCAAAGCAGAGTGGGATCATCCCTTTAGCAGCACACAGCCTTACCCCACTTTAAACCGCTCATGAAAACATCTAAAAAAATAAAAACCATTCCAGTTATACAGTATCCCTTAAACGTTTCTTTCCAAGTCTCTTACAAACCTCTCCAGAGCATTACCTCATGTTTAACATCACCTGTATTTCTTACCTTTAAGGCATTTCCAAAATGTCCACATCGTCACATTGCTCTCCTTCGCCTGTTATCTCAGCTTCTGTTTATAGGCTTTTTCTGCATTAATTACCAGCACAGCACCTGAAACTTGCCAACTTAGTACCTCTCCATCTCCTGGCAAAGAAATTTTGCCCTACAGCCTCCCTCCGACCCACGCAAGCGGCCAAAATCGCCGAGTTTGTGGTGTCCTGCGGAGGCCCGAGTGCTGCCGGTCCACAAGACCGACCTTTGAAGAGCGAAACCCTCGGGGCAGGCAGTCAGCCTTCACCTGCGCTGCCCAGCCCTAGCCGTCCTTACCGCCCCGTGTAACGATACAAGATCTCCATTTGCTCTCCCGCCTCGCTCGGTCACGGCTGAGGAAGCCTCAGCTGAGAGAACTGGACGCCGAGGGCGGGAGCTGCCGCCCTCAGCCGCTTCCACAGCTGATCCGCGACCCCCCGCGGCCTCCCGCCCCTCAGCCCGGCGGCGGACGCCTCAGCCGCGGCGGGAACCCGGCGGCGGGAACCCCGCGCCCCTCACACACCGACACCCCCCCCCCCGCAGCTCACCTGTAAGGCGCCGGGGGCGGGAAGGGGGTTCGCTCGCCCCCGAGAAGGGGAGGGAGGAGGCGAGGGAAGCCCAGCGCCGACTCGGCCTGCGACGACGGCGAGCTCGGCTCGGCTCCACTAAGTTTCCGGGCGGGGAAGAAAAGTCGAAACCTACGTGAGAGGAGGAGGCAGCGCAGCCGCCCAGGTGTCGCCCGCCCGGCACGGCTCAGCCCTGCCCTCCCCTCAACCACCACCGCGTTCCCCTCCTCCTCCTCGGGCCGGCCCGGGCCGCCCACACCCCCGGCAGCCCTTGCTCCCGCCCTGCCAGAGGGTGCCGCGGCGTGGCGGGGCACGTTCTTCTCCTCGGCCGCCCGCGCCGGCGTCTCCCGCTCCCCTCAGGGTCCGCCCGCCCCCGAGGCCGGCGGAGCCCCCGCGGGGTCGCCTCAGCCAGCGGCGGGCGTCCGGGGCGGCTCTCCCCCGCTCTCTGGGTCGCGGTGCGGAGGTGAAGCAGCCGCGGAGGACAGGTGCTGGGGGGGTCACCTCGGGGAAAGACCCCGGCCGATCGTCCTGGGTACCTCGGCCCTGTGGGGAACGGCCTCGCCTCTCCTTGAGGGAGATCTCCGCTTGCTTTCTGAGGTGATTCTGCTCGCCGCCGGGGACGTTTCCTCTCCTACCAGTGCGCTTAGGCCTCTGCCTTACCAAAAACCCCCGTGAAATAGAATAAAGAGCAAAACCTAATGCTGTTCTGAGAGCAAGGAGCAAACTGTAGTTCAGCCGGCTGAAAAAAAACCACAGAATTTGAGGGGAAATTATTTTTTGCATTTACATTCTGCCTTCTCTTCTGGGCGATAAACAGAAATACTGACAATTCAGAAGTACTCGGCTTGCGCTTGCATTTAACTTGTTGGCAAGGCAAGTCATAAAGGTCTAGGAAATTGGTGAGCCGGCCGCGGAGCAGCTGTCGAGCCGTGGGAGGAAGGTCTAACGCTGTGGGGCTATGGGGTGCTTCACGCCGCTTTGTGGCTGGTAAGAGCCAGGGGAGGGGTGGCACTGGAGACATCAGAGTGCTAATTTCTGTGCTGTTACTGTAAACTGTAAATAGGTCCAGCTTCCAGTGTTCGGATTTACGGAGCTCCCTGTAACTCTCATGCTTCAAACCAGCAAAAGGCCAAACCAGGTGGGGTCTAAAAGTTGTCAAGCTATGTTAGCATGATGTCCAAGCTAGGAATTCCACCCAAAGGAAGATTCCTTCCTGGATGTGTATCGTGCCTTTCTCTGAGCCAGATCACGTTCAGGTCCATGTGGTGAAGTAGCACTGTTTCAGGCCAGAAAAAAAACCCAAACCCAACCCCCAAAAACCCAACCCCTAGTATTTTCTGGGTTATAATTTCTTTCTCTGGTTCATCACACAGCTTTGGAAATACTCTTACTGCAGTCAAGAGGGTCATAAAGTAATAAAGAAGATGACATTTCTGCCAAAAAAGAAAAAAAATAGAATTAAACCATAGTTTTAGAGGAGGATCTATTAGGAAGGAAACCGTTGTACATTAACACAGGTAATAAGCAGTGCAGGTGGAACTAGCACACACCTGTCTGCATTTGATCATTTAGGCATGTCCCACAGTTGCTGTAGTAGGCCTAAATTGAGAGAGGAGTAAGTGCTTTCAATGCCCAGAAAACACCTTCTCTGCTTAGTAGGGCTAGGGATCTGTATTATTCAAGAAAGGCTATTCAACAAATGTTGGTAGAAAGAGAAGAGATTGTCTTTTATTTCAGACATGGACTAATTTGGCTCAATCCACCCATCCTGTGTTAAATGTCCTATGTAATCTTTTTGTTTCTTTGCTACCTCACTCACTAAATCCTTCTGTTCCCTGGTTTTGTGTCTTGAAGTCTTTTAATGAGGGGCTGTGAGCTATGCTTGTGGGCGTGTGAGAGGATCTTTGTGTTGCAAAGGTGAGACCGTAGCAGACGGACCGTGTACCAAAAATGCAACAAGACCCTTTCTTCTTTTCATTTAGATCATTGTTGGAAATCTAATGGAACCAAGGCACGCCAGCAACACATCTTTGCTCAGCGAGATCCATGTTACCACAGGACATGAAGTATAAGGTATTTTTGTAGGGCTTGGCTGAGAACTGTGATCTAGATTTGCAAAACCATCAATTTTAGTTAGACTAAATTAATTGTTTGATAAGATTTCCTCTGAAGCACCAAGGCTGAGGTGGCTGAGAAGGATGGATAGCATCACATCCTCAGACCGTTCTGAACAAAAAAATATTTTAGCAATAAAGTGTTTGACTGGTCTGAGACTGTGCAATGAAGCTCTTGTTTGGGGAAGGAACAGCAGCCAGCAGCAGGCTGGAGCTGTGTAATGGCTGGAAGTGCATTGCCAGCTCAGACACGAGCACTAGAGCCTGGTGCAGAGACATCAGGCTGTGTTTGCACTGTCAGCCAACCTCACACCAGAGCCTGTACTCATTAAGCCAGAACTCATTTATATTGAACACTGGCTTGTGTGTAAACAGGCAAAGGCTTAAGCTAAGCTCTGTGGAGCTGAAGCACTCTTGAGGGGAGAGGTTTAAACCTTAGCACAGAACTAATCTCTCCTTCGTGCAGCCTGCAGCTCAGTCAGTGAGGACAGGAAATGTGTGGGTGAACTTGGGGTATTAGGAAGACAAACCCCATGGAAATTTCAAATGGATGCAAATCTTTAAAATTAGGAATTCTGTCTAGCTAGCACTCGCTGGAGATTTTTATCATATACAATGACCTGTTTTCCTGAGTGGACAGTGTGCCCATATATAATTAAGATATGGTGAAAGTTTATTGTATAAGTGTGCTGGAATTTTGGTTTGGCTTTGCAATAAAGGAATCACACTGAGTCATGGTTACTAAATGGACTCATGGAGGATACAGGTCTCTTCTGCAGAGCTAACACAAATGTAAGGAACTGAAATTAATTTCTTTCCTAGTCCAGGCAAAAGCAGCCACATCGTAAATAAGGCTGTGGCTTGATGACATGAAGTCTTTGCTGTATTACTGGTTCCTACCCGCTCCTTGTTCCTGCCCTTGCAACACAGCACACCAACCCTTAGCTGTGTCTGCAGCTCTTTGTGTGGCTGAACTGTGAACCAGATCAGGATGCTGATCCATCTGAAAAATAAACCAGGTGAAAATTTCTATAAATATATTTTATTTTAAATATATCAACATATTTAAAATAGTTGCATATATTTTTTTAAGCCAAATAGATCAGTTCCCCAATCTAGTTTATAACTCAGAGATTACGGGTGGATGATATTCTATCCTACTAGTACAGAAGCAGTTAGAAGAGTAAAGTGGCTAAATATGAAACTGATTCTGGTGAAGAAGGATCCCAAACCACAGATGACTATTCAGTCTGCAAAGCGTAAATGGATTGCTCCACTGGATTTTTGAGCTAGGAGTTAATGTGTTGTGTAAATCTGAATAGCAGCTCATGCAGTTTCAGATGTAAACATTTTGCCTGGAAAACATCGCAACATTTGGGATAGAAATAGTTTCTTGGGTAACACTCAAATTATAAGTTCGGTTAACCTTATGTTGATGAGAATCTCAGCCTGCTGTCTCTTCACTGGCACTTCTTGCAAGCCCCACAATCTGTTGCTCTTCACTCTCTATTGATTTTGAAACACCAAAGTTGTTCTGCAGAACTTGAGGACTTTTTATTTACTAGCAGTTCTGTTAAATTACTTGTGTAGCTTTTGATAAACAAGAAGACTCTCTATAAAAAAATACAGCAATCTTAGTTCAAGCTTTTATCTGCTCTAACTGCTGATAATTTCCTGCATGTGATGGTGTAATTGGTATAGTAACCGCTGTGATGCTATGTGGAGAAAGATTATGGGCCACATACCTGTGCAATGCATATGTCAGGATTAAAATGCCACTTTCTGACAAACAGAATTAGATATATCAACTAAATATACTCACATGTTTACAGAATACTAATAATTTTTTTTATTTCATATGAAGATTTAGATTTTTTTGTAAAATGTGAAAAAGAAAACAAAATCAATAAGCAAACAATACGAAAAATAACAGTAGGCAAATTGAATGGGGAAGCAAAATCACATCAAAGTTTTACAGATTAGTTTAATCCCATTAACGTTGCATAAAACTTGGTAACTGTGTGTGTTTCTATTGTCCTCTTGTGGGAAGGTGCAAAGAATATATGACTGACTGACACAGTATTAATTTGGGACTCAACTTTGATGTTTCATCACAAACCAACCTAAATTCCCAACCCACACACAAGAATGTAAACACAATTAAAAAACAAATCCCACAAACAAGGAGAGAGAGTCATCCCAGGAATTTATGATTAAATGGCCTGGAATCTCCCTTTTGTGGAAAGCAGAGCAATGGAAGTAAGTGTGCATGAAGACACAGTGGATTCTGGTAAATCCAAGGCCCTAAGCACATTGTTTGGATTCATTCTGCCAGATTCTATAGTACTTTTGTTCCTTTGCAGTATTTTGTTATGTTTGCTGCAAATTATTGCTACATATGCATTGCATATTGTATACTTATAGGAAGTAGTCAGAGTCCCAGTGTTTGAAATTTATAAATGGGAGCAAACAGAATATTGAGAAATACAGTATAAGAATCTTGTATGTGTTGGTAATGACTTAGGACTATTTTACATTATCTTTCCTTGTGGTGTTTTATTAACAGTGGTCAGTTACTAACAATGTTAGAGTATTTTATCTGATGGATCTGTAGAATGTTTTCATTAGAAGTAAACAGACTGATTCTCTGCTTATAGAAAAGTGTGTGTTGGCAGATATCAAGAGGGCATCTGGCTTTTCTTAGGAGTAGAACAACCCATCTGGCTTTTTACAGTGGAGCAGATGTGATAATATAAGAAAAAAAAAAAGAAGGTACATATAGCAAATCGCTTTCCTGATTTGCTGTTGTGAATAATATTGATGGCTATTTCATAATTTTTAAATGATACTGTTGAAATGTTGCAGCTGCTTTGTAACCAACACAGATTTCTTTTTATCAGAATGCTTCTGTTGCAGTATTTTAAATGAGACTTCAGAAATACAACACCTATCAAGAAAGATATTGTAACGATAGATAAAATAACATTTCATTAGGCCAATTTCAGGTCCCACTGACTTTTCCATTATTATTTTATAGGACTGGATTTGATCTTCTGTGATGCTGAGCCCAAATGCCTTGACTCCCCTCCCTTATTAACTTCTAGAAGAAAAGAGATAAGGTAGCATCAAGTTTCTAGCAATTATTTTTATAAAGCAAATATGATGTTCAGTTTACTTTATAGCCTGTAATTGCAACACTGTTCTCTTAGTTAAGACTGATAACGGATACTAAGTAGACTTGATCCAATTCAGGAATATTCTCTGTATAATTCTGTGCCTGGGAGGTACTGCTGCTGTCTGATATAGAGTATTAACTAAACAATGTGTTTCTGCAGGGTTTAGAATTTGACCTCTAGCCACTTTTGTTCTGTTAACTGTTTAAAAACAAATGATGACTTTCTGCCATCTGTGTTTATGAACACTGCTTCTTGGACAGTTGGGTCAGAGGAAAAGGCTGTGTATGTCAAGAGGTATTATCCTGTCCCTAACAGGAAACTCTTCCCCTTAAAGTCCCAAGTGAGACTGCAGCAGCTTGCTGCGGTCTTCCTGGAGAAGTAGGAGTCACAGGAAGTCTGCAGCACTATTCCTAGTGTGTGTAAACTCCCTGCCACAGTAACAGCAGCAATGAGTATGTCTGGGTTATGGAACATAGAGCATAGTGTGGTATTTCTGGAGTTTGTTCAGGTCTTGCTCATTAATTATTTCAAGATCATAGACAGAGGACTTTATTTCTCCAGCGTAAGTGTAAAATACTCGGTAGATATGAATTTGGGGATTTTAATCATCTTTCATTTTGAATTGTCTGCTAGTGGGTACTCTTCAGATAACCATAGGGCCAGTCTGCTTCCGGTCTTAAAAGGTGTGCTGGCTGCTTCAGCAAGGTTACTTCTAGGACAAAGGCTGTTTGTATTCTGCTTTGCCATATGATGTTCTTTGCTAGAAAGACATCTACATTTGGGAAACTAAACCAGAGATCCCTTTGGTTCATGCCACCACGTCATCTTTCAAATATTTTTCAAAAGCAGTATCTTTCAAAATGTCTGGGTTTGGTTGTATTTCATCCAGCCATACAGATGCAACCTACACCTGGATTCAAGAAATTATTGCATTGAGTCCTATGTGTCAAACTAGCCATCATCAGTGAGACAATGTACTTTGATAGCTACGCAAAGAATGTTAAAGAATAAAAATGAAGATCCTAAAACTCATAAAGACTGGCAGGTTAAATTCATCAGTACTCTACCAACAGCTTGCTGCAAGCAGTTCAGCACAGCAGGTGCCAAAGCAATTTAAATATATATGTAGAAAATATCTCCATAGGGATTACTGCATTGTTGCCTGATTTGCAGCCACTTCTGGAAGGGAAGATGAGACTCAGTGTTCATCTGTTTAATAGTATACAGCACCATCCTACAAGAGAGTGAAAAAGCATCCCAACATCAGGATGTTAGAGAGGCAAAATGTACTGAGCCACTTCATTTTTTTTCTCCCTGGAGCTTTTAGTTACTAAAATTCCCCTAGAACACCTTTGGTATTTACAACAATCAATTTTTAATAACAGCAATATACACCCAAAAGGATTGAAAAGAAGAATGTGGGATGGCTGCAAGTCTCATCAAGGTCTAACACAGATCTGGACCCATACTATTTAAACATACTTGTTCTTCAAAACTCTGTTCAGGCAAAGTGACATATTTCCAGTGAGACTGTTCAGTCTACACCAAGAAAAAGACATGTCCTGAGGAAAAACAAGATCCATCCAAAGTAATTGCTATGTGCTGCAGCTGGAGCTCTGTTTCCAGAAAATAGCTAAATATAAACATTCCTAACTGAATGTGTAGGAAGCCAAGACTGCCTTGCAGCAAAGATACCCACTAAATAGGATTACCTATTAACAAGATAATCCACAAGAATTCATTCTGCCACAGCACTGAGAAAGAGATCAGAGAAATAAGCAATATAGCTGCTTAAAGTACAATTATACCATTAATTGGACTTTTCTGAAAATGCCATTGTGGCATCTGGTATGAGTTATTTCTCACATTCCTAGACCAAGCTACTCCATATCCAAATCATGAGGTTACATTTTTTTAGCTGACAGTTAGGAACTCTGCAGACCATCCCAGGGGACTTGCAACTCTAGCTGTTTTCTTCTGCTTGTTGCAATGCCACTGGAA
>JANHGO010000044.1:27096585-27145058 GCA_024606505.1 Aquila spilogaster | reverse complement strand
TGCTCACCGGCACTGTGGGACGCATGGCGAGGTCGGCACCACTCACGCCGTGCATCCCAGTGCTTGGGAAAAGAGGCGGACAGGTGCGGGGCGCCGGGAACAGCCGTAGCGCGGAGCGGGGGGCAGCGCAGTGATATAGCGGGAGGGCTGCTTCCACAGCAGCTCAGCCGGCAGAGAAAACAGAACGCCAAACCATCGCTTTATGGGAGGATTTACCAGCGAGGAAACCTTTGTACGTCAACAAATGGAATGGGCAGCGCAGGTGGAAGCAGTGCACGCCTGTCCCCGTTTAATCATTCAGGCATGCCCCACAGCTAAGTAAACCTCAATAGAAAGGTTGAGTGCTTTCAGGGCCCCGAACGCATCTCTGTTTCTGTGGGTGCTGGAGCTTTGTGGCATTCAGGTAAGGCTATCTGAGCAATCATGAGATCACAGAGTAATAGAACAGTTGCTTGGAAGGAATGTTGAAGCCCACCCAGCCCCAACCCCTGCCGTGGGCTGCCTGCCCCCCAGCTCAGGCTGTGTGGGGCTCCATCCAATCCGGCCTCGGGTACCTCCAGGGATGGGGCACCCACAGCTCTCCGGGCAGCCTGTTCCGTGTTGGTCCAGAGGAAGAAGATGGTTTTTATTTCAGACATGGACTGATTGGGCTCCATTTCATAATTCTGTGTTAAATTCGTTACCTTTTTTGTTCTGTAGATCAGTAAGGCCGTTGCCCCTTTTTGTGGATTAAAATCTTTCAGTGAGGAGCTGAGCTGTGTTACTATGTGAGACGATTTTCTTTTTGCAGAGGTGAGATTGCAGCAGATGCATCAAAAACTAAAAATGCAGTAAGACTCTTTCTTCTGTGTACTGAGATAACTGTAGGGAATCCAGTGGATCCGAGGCACACCTGGCCAGCAATGTGCCCTCACAGCCCCTAGAGCCAATGATATCGTGGGCTGCAAAGACTGGATGTAAGGAAAAGGCTTTTTACAATACGAGTGGTGAGGCGCTGGTACAGGTTGCACAAAGAGGTGATGGTGCCCCGTCCCTGGAGATGCCCAAGGTCAGGCTGGAAGGGGCTCTGAGCACCTGATGGAGCTGTAGGTGTCCCTGCTCGTTGCAGGGAGGTTGGACTTTTAATGGCCCCTTCCAACTGAAACAATTCTATAGTATCTTGCCAGCTCACTCAGGAGCACTAGAGCCCAGTGTAGAGGCATCAGGCTGTGTCTGCACAGTCAGCCGACCTTGCATCAGAGCCTGTGTCCAATAAGCCAGAATTCTTTTATGTTGAACACTGGCTTGCCTCTAAGCAGACAAAGGCTTAGGCCATGCTCTGTGGAGCACTCTGGGGCAGAGAAGTTTAAACTTCAGCACAGAACCAATCTCTCATTCGTTCAGCCTACAACTCAGTTGGTGAGGACAGGAAATGTGTGGGTGAACTTGGGTTACTGGGAAGACAAACCCCAAGGACATTTCAACTGGATGCAAGCCTTTAAAATTAGGATCTCTGTCTGGTTAGCGCTCGCTGGAGATGTTGATCATGTCCGATGACCTGTTTTTCTGAGTGGACAATGTGCCCACATATAATTAAGATATGGTGAAAGTTTATTGTATAAGTGTGCTGGAATTTTGGTTTGGCTTTGCAATAAAGGGATCACTGAGTCATGGTTGCTAAACAGACCCATGGAGGATACAGGTCTCTGCTGCAGAGCTAACATAAATGTAAGGAACTGAAATTAATTTATTTCCTAGTCCAGGTGAAGGCATCCAAGCTGTAAATAAGGCTGTGGCTTGGTGACACAAAGCCTTTGCTGTATGGCTGGTTCCTAGCTGTATTTGGATGGCATCTCATACTGTTTGAGATGTACACATTTTGCTGCAAAGACAGCTCAACAACTGGGATAGTTTTTCTGGTATCACTCAAATTATAGCCCAGGTTGACTATACATTGAAGAGAAGGTCAGTGTGTTGTCTCTTCCCTGGCACATCTTACAAACCCCACTGTCTGTTGGTCTCCGCTCTCTAGTCCTATTGATTTCAAGACACCAAAGTTCTCCTGTGGATCTCAAGGAGTCTTCTTCTTGTTGTTGTTCATTTGAATTGTAAGTCTTGTTAATTTATTTATGTGTTTTTTGGTAACTGAGAAAACTCTGTATGACAAAATACAGCAGTCTCAGTTGCAGCCTCTATCTGCTCTGACTGCCATAATTACCTGCCTGTGATGGCATAATTTGTACAATAACCCCTGTCACGCTATGTGCAGAAAGATTACGGGCCACATTCCAGTGCAATGCACACATCAGGATTAAAATGCCACTTTCTGATGCACAGAACTAAATATATCAAATACACTTCCGTGTTTATGGAGTATTAATATTTTTTAATTTAGCATGAAGATTTAGGAAGCGTTACATGTAAAATCTGAGAGTGCAAATGGAAAAGGAATAAACCAACAATAGGATAAATAGCAGCAGGAAAGCTGAATGGAGAAGCAAAATCACACCACACGAAGATGTAGAGGTTAGTTTAACGCCATTAATAATGCATAAACCTCGATCGGCGTGTGTGTTTCTGTCGTCCTCCTGTGGGAAGGTACAAAGCATAAATGACTGCGCGGTAATAATTTGGGAACCAACTTTGATGTTTCATCACAAACAAACCTAAATTCCCAACCCACACACAAGAATGTAAACACGCTTTAAAAAAAACATCCCACAAACAAGGAGAGAGAGTCATCCCAGGAATTTGTGATTAAATGGCATGGAATCTCCCTTTTGCGGAAAGCAGACCAATGGAGGCACACACGCGTGAAGGCATGGTGGTTTCTGGTGAAGTCAAGGTGCTAAACACATTGCTTGGATTCATCTCCCGCATTCTGTAGCACTCTCATTCCTTTTGCACTGTTTTGTTACGTTTGCTGCAAATTCCCCTTACGTATGCATTGCATCCTGCGTGTGCATAGGAGGTAGTTGGTGTTCGAACTGTATAAACAAGAGTAAGCAGCATATTAAGAAATATAGCGTGAGAATTCTGTATTTGTTAGTAATAACTTACGGCTGCTTTACTTTCTCATCCTTCCTTGCAGTGCTTTATTAACAGTGGTTAGTTATTAACTGTGCTGGGTTCCTTTATTTGTTGAAGCTGTAAAACACTTTCACTACGAGTAAACAGATTGATTCTCTGCTCGTAAAAAAAGTGCATTTGGCAGATACAAAGAGGACATCTGGCTTTCCCTGGGAGAGGAGTAGCCCGTCCTGCTTGTTACAGTGGTGCCGATATGATAACATGACACAAAAGAATTCAGGTACATGAAGCAAATCGCATGTCATGTTTGCTGCTTTGAATAACGTCAGTGGCTATTTTGTCATTTTAAAATTACACTGTTGAAATGCTGCAGCTACTTTCTAACCAACAGACTTCTGATCACAATCCTTCTGTTGCAGCATTTTAAACAATACTTCAAAAAAAAAATAGTGCCTATCAAGAAAGGTACAGTAACCACAGGTAAAATAGCACTTCATTGGGCTGCTTTTCAAGTCCCACTGAATTTTCCATTATTGTTTGACAGGATTGGATATGACGTTTTGCAGTGCAGAGCCCCACTGCCTTAACTCCCTTCCCTTATTAACTCCTTGTGGAGAGGATGGGGAGGAAAAAGAGATAAGGTACTCTCAAGTTGCTAGGAGTTATTTTAGTAAAACAAGTGCAGTGCTCAATTTTACTTCCTAGCCCCAAATTCCGGTGCTGTTCTCTTAATTAAAACTGATAACAAATACTAAGTAGACTCAATCCAAGAATATTAGCTGTGTAATTGTGTGCCTGGGAGGTGCTGCTCTTCTCTGATGCTGTATTAACTAAGTAACGTGTTT
Organism: Aquila spilogaster; assembly: GCA_024606505.1. Taxonomy (NCBI): domain Eukaryota; kingdom Metazoa; phylum Chordata; class Aves; order Accipitriformes; family Accipitridae; genus Aquila; species Aquila spilogaster. Next base: position 27,141,204 of record JANHGO010000044.1, on the reverse strand, counting down.
CTGAAGAATTTAGAATTTGACTTCTAGCCACTTTTGTCTGTTAACTGTTTAAAAACAGATGCTGACTTTCTGCCCTCTGTGTTTATGAACACTGTCTGTCTCTTGAACGGTTGGGTCAGGAAAAGGCTGTGTATGTCAAGGGGTATTATCCTGTCCACTAACAGGAAACTCTTCCCCTTCAGGTCCCAAGCGAGGCCGTGGCAGCATGCTGCAGTCTTCCTGGAGGAGCAGGAGTCACAGGAAGTCTGTAGCACTACTCCCGGTGTACACAAATTCCCAGCCGCCGTGGTTTGGGAGCAGCAGGAAGGTGAGCGTCTGTCCTTGGGAGTATAGAGCGTAATGTGATATTTTTGGAACATGTTCAAGTCATGCTCTTTAATTATTTGGAGATAATAGAGCATCTTTATTTCTCCAGAGTAAATTTAAAATAGCCTATTGATGGAGCTTCGGGGATTTTAATCATCATTCTTTTTGAATTCTCTGCTAGTTGGTACACTTTGTATAACCACAGCGCCAGTCCCTTTCCAGTCTTGCAAGATGAGCTCTGTTTCAGCAAGGTTATTGCTAGGACAAAGGCTGTATTCTGCTTGGCCACACAGCATGCTTTTCTAGGGAGGCATCTTCATTTGGAAAACTAAACTAGAGAACCCCTTGGTTCATGCCACAGCAATATGTTTTAAATATCACTCAAAGTGTTTTCTAGCCTGGTTTTGATGGTATTTCATCCAGCTATGCAACCTACACCTGGATTCAAGGAATTACTGCGTCAAGTTCTCCATGTCAATCTAGCCATCATCAATGGGACGATGAACTTTGATCTCTATATAAGCAATGTTAAAGAATAAGAACGAAGGTCCTAAAACCCATAAAAACTGACTTAAGTTCATCAGTTCAGCTTGCTGTGAGCACAGCAAATGCCAAAGCAATTTAAAGATTTATGTAGAAGAGAGCTCCATAATGATTGCTCTATTGTTGCCTGATTTGCACCTATTTCTGAAATGGAAGATGAGACTTAGTGTCCATCTGTTTAATAGAGTACATCACCATCCAACAGGAGAATGAAGAGGCATCTTAATATCGGGATGTTAGAAATGCAAAATGTACTGAGACACCTTGGAATTTTTCTCCCTGGAGCTTTCAGTTACCAAAATTACCCCGGAATACCTTTGATATTTACAACAATCAATTTTTAATAACAACAATACACACCTGAAAGGCTTGAAAAGAAGAACGTGGGATGGCTGCAAGTCCCATCAAGATCTAACACAGATCTGGACCCATGCTAGTTAAACATACTTGTTCTTCAGAACTGTTCTGGCAGTGTGACATACTTCTAGTGAGATTGTTCTGTCTATACCAAGAAAAAGATTTGTCCTGGGGAAAAACGAAGTAATTGGTATGTGCTACAGCTGTAGCTCTGCTTCTAGAAAAGCAGCTAAATATAAACATTCCTAACTGAATGGGTGGGAAGCCAAGACTGCCTTGCAGCAAAGATACCCACTAAATGGGATTATCTATTAACAAGTAATCCACAAAAAATCGTTTTGCCACAGCACTTAGAAGGAGATCAGAGAAATAAGCAACATAGCTACTTAGAGCATGAATATACCATCACAAGAACTTTGCTGAAAGTGCTGCTGTGGCATCTAGTTGTGAGTTTTTTCCCTCATTCCTGGACCAAGCTATTCCATATCCAAATACTGAGGTTACATTTTTTTAGCTGAAAGTTAGGAACTCTACAGGCTCTCCCAAGGGATTTGCAACTTTATATGTTTTCTTCTGCTCCTTCCAAGGCCACTGGAGTCAGTGTGAGAAGGGAAGACTGTGGTCAGCACACACAAATTCAGGGGTTGCATCCAGGATGCTGGCTTAAAAAGATTACAGGAAGCCCCATAGCCAGGGCTGCAGTAATCTGTGTACTTGTCGATCGATTTAGATTGCTATTTGTAGAGTTTGCCTAAAAGTATTATGATGAAAATACAACTGGGAAAATAGCATAAACCTTTCCTAGGAAGGGTTTAACTTTTAAGATAATTCTGTCACAACCTGATCTTTTCCCAGGCTGTTCTTGCTGCCTGTACTCAAGAAATCACAGAATCATGGAATGGATTGTGTTGGAAGGGACCTTAAAGATCATCTGGTTCCAACCCACTGCTGTGGGTAGGGTTACCAACTAAATCAGGCACTAGAACAGGTTATACAGGGTATTAAAAATACTAAAATACCTTTAATAATTGCTTTAATAAAACCTTAAGAGGTGCCAAGTAAAGCTGAACATGGATCCATCATATATTTATTGAAGTGCATACATTGCATCCAGATTAAAACTGCTCTTTTGGCCATGGTCTATTGTAGTGTTGTGTTAGAAGTCTCGCTCTGAATTCATAATAAATGCAGTAGTCACAGTGTTGGTCTTCCTCAGAGAAGACATATTTAAGAAAAAGCTGCTCTGGGAATATTGTGTGGTGTATATCCTAGCGTGTTTTCTGGTGTGAAGAGAGTTGATAATAAATCTATTCTACTATAAAGACCAGAAATCAGCCCTTATTTCTTGTACTACCCTTCTAATGTCTTTTTCAAAAGGTGTAACGGTCAAAGTCATGATCGTGTTGACTAGAAAAGAAAACCACACGTGCTGCATCCCTTCCTGAGTAAGCGATATCCAAATTATTTATCTGCGTACCAGGGTTTAGCTACTTAGGAAACAATTTCTTCAACTGTAGGACTACAATACATCTTAAAAAGTCAAGAGTCAGAAATAACATTTTCAACTGGCAGCTCTGTCTCATGGATACAGCACATTCTGTCTGGCAGTTGAAGATGCTTTTCTTTCCATTTCGTTGCTCCAAAGCTTTTGATTTCTGTTTGAGCTACATTCCTTATCTTCCGTGAAAGGTTCCTTCTGCTGATAATTTCTCTAGCAGCTCGCCTCCTGTACTCGTAATACTTGATCCTTCTTCATTTCTTTTTACCTATTCATCAGAAAACTGTTTGTAGATATTAATTTGCAGATTTGTTTCCTGGCAGTCATCCAGATTACGATTCACTTACTGATGTAGAAACTGAGGTACATAGAAGTTCCGTTGCTATAGCACTACAAAGAACATCTGTGATGGAGGGTGAAATGGAACCCAGAGGTCTGCTGCTGTTCTGACATACATCAGCTTGTGCATTTCTTTATCCTTTTGATAATTATGAGAATTTGTCCGGAAGTCACCTTGCTTTCTGCAAAAAAAAGGAAGGCCTTCTGAATCATTAACTTCTGCTGGGGAGAGGAAATCTCATGTGTGGAATTTTTTTAAGAGTTTGCCAGATATGGCTCTGAGCCAAAGGCAGACATGCTATGTTTGTCTCTGATGCAGCTTTAAGTTACAGTAGTGGTGGTATAGTGGCAGTTAATTTGGTGCTTAGGGTTCAAAACAAGCTGAAACGCAACTCTGTACTCAATAATTTGATATTGTTAAACATTGATTATGAAGTTTCACTTCCTAAAAGGGTGTTTTGCAAAGCCATCACAAGGAAATTGCTTTTTTTCTGGGGGTTCTTGGTGTTGCTGGTGTGTATCTTAGCACAGAGGAGCAGGTACCTGTCATGTTTTTCCCATCCAAATTTAGTCAGAATTTGCTAAGTTGTTCAGTGCAGCACTACGTCTGCAATAGGTGTGTTCCTTACTTGACTAAAACAAGATTGCAAGTCTGGGTAGCAGGTTAAGGAGCAAACGAGGTTCCTGTGTTAATACAGCATCAAGCTAAGTTAGGAGACTCAACAGCTCTTAGCATGTGTGGTCAGACTACGAGACTTCTACCACAGGCTACTTTATATGAGTAGGACTTGATGATCCTTACAGATCCCTGCCAGCTTGAGATATTCTATGATACAGCAAATCAAGATGAGATTACACTAAATCTATCAGCAAAAGCCCAAGATGATCTTAACAATAGTGTGATAGCTGAAGTGTGAACTTCCTTCATTGCTGTCTGCTCTTAAGCTGCCTTTATAATGAAAAATCCCAGTGATCAGTTCCCCCTTTCCTGCTTTCTGGCTGCTCCTGGATCAGTGCCCACCCTTGTGGTGGAAGCCAGTGTCCCGTAGAGAACGAACCCTGCTCAGAGCACAAGTTTCATAGTAGTGTCACTGCAAAGAGATTTGTGTTTGTTTTTTTCAATTGAGGCATACAAGAACACGCAGGTAAATTTGCTTTTATTCCTATTGTTTCCCAATCCATACGGAGAAAACATTTCTTGTTGTGAGGACATACATGCTGATAGTATTACTTATGCTTGGAATCATGTTCTCTTAGTTGCACCATTTTAGGCACACAGGTATAGCAAATGTGTTTGTGATAGCTTCATTGGTCTAGTTGCTTTGGCTTTCTGCATAGCCTAGAAGACTGAGAATGAAAGAGCAATATTATTTTTTGGAAAGCAGCTATAAATCTGTGTCTTTAGCAACATTTTCCAAGATTGATTTATGTCCTTTTTCTTGCTGCATTACTCACAGCCTCTCCCAATGATGGCCTTCAGTGACAGGAAGGTGGTAAGCAGCTATGGGCTTTCTTTCCTTCACTTCAGTGCTTTGCTTACTGGTGAAGGCTCCCGGTGCTGCCCTCGGTTACAGCGCACACCCGCGCTGGGATGCTCAAAGTAGGAGTACCCTCTGCTGGCATGTTCTTGTACTAGGATGTCCCATTGCTCTTCCCTCTGCTTGTAACAGAGCGCAGTATGCTGCTCGGTTAGCCTTGTCCCTATATAGTAATTTTGGAATTCTATTTCAAGAATAGAATTTTATCTTTACTTGAAGTATTCACAATGAGAAGCTACTTTATTTTGTCATTTCTTCCGAATGAAAAAGAAAAAATTTTGTGATGTTAGCTCAAAAATGTAGCAATATTGTACTACCTTATGAAAGATACCATTCAAAGTAAAGCCAGTGGTGCCACATGGAGAGATGTGAGCAGTAGATGTCCCTTCAGGGACATTTTCATAGTTTAATACATTTTCCTATTCTACTTAAATTTTATTTTCACATAGGTTGTTGTAAGCCATTTCTTTCCCTGCTTAGTGTGTAGATCGTTAACATAAATATTTTCCCCAACAGCCAACATTTCAAATGCTGACACAATTGATACCATGTATGTTACATGCAACACTGATGGTTTGCAGAGATCACGAATCAACAGAGAGTCTTGAGGAAAGAACTTGGCCATAGAAGAGGGGATAGGATGAGCATCACTGTACTTTTTCTGCTAGAAAGCAAATAGCAAAGGAGAATTGCTTTTCAGGATGCAGAGATTGGGAAGAAAAAGTTTCTCATGGGCGAGGCATAATATTTGGCTGCTGGTTGTAGGTCCTGTTTATTCATTTTTAGCTGGAACTCAGAGGGGGGACCCTGGGATCTGAGCTCTTTTGTGAGAGTAAGTCCTGAACAATGGGAAGTCAGCAGGGCTGGGGGAAAGGAGCCCCCTGCGGAGCAAGGGAGAAGGAGATGGGGATTGTGCTGGCTGCAGTTTACCCTTCTGCTTCTGACCATTTCCTCTCCTAAGTGTCTTTAGAAAAGAAAAGCCCAGGTTCCCTTCTGCCCCTAATTGTCCTGCTGTGTTAACTCGCCTGCTGTCTAGGCATCTGTGGCATAGAGGAACCAGCTGTCTTCTCTGGGGCCTCTCACAGATGTTTTGTGGGCTGCTTTATAACTGGGCAGCTGTTGTAGGTTCATGGAAACCCACATAAAACCATGACAGTTGCTTTTAAGACTTCTTTAATGAAGATTGTCTAAAGCAAAACCCACTACCTCTGGATTCCATGGAGCATCAGATCCATCTAGAATAATAAAGCTATCACAGAATGAGCCAGCAATACGGAAGAGATTCTGAAACATCACTTTCTCAGTACAGAAAACATTAATGTTTTTATCTGTGTGCATCTCAGGAGCCTTGAAGAGGTCTGAATCCAAGGCAGGGCAGTGCTTGATAGGTGCCGGGCCTTTGGGACTCATTCTAAAGCTTCACCGCTGCTATCAATTGGTAACAACTGAACTAAGAGCAGAACAACATGAAGTGATTTATTTTCCTATCCTTGACACCTGAGACCCTTCCTGCATGTGTCACGTTATGAGCAGCAGTTCTGGAGTTCAGCACCCTCCAGAGGGCTGTGCATCAAGGAGAAACTCAGTTCTGGATGTCTGTGTTACTGCTGGTTAGTAATGGCTATGAATGCTGAACAACAGCTTTGCAACTTGCACTGAAACCCAAACCCACGTTGTATTCCCAGACCTGGCAATAAAAAGCATTTGAAAATGCTTTGACATCTACTTTTCTGGAGACGTTCTCCCGGTAGCTCTGTCAAACTGTAAAATGCAGCTGTGAAATACTTGGCGGTTTGCAAATCTGACGCAGCAGTAAGAGTTTGCAGTCTGCAGCTGTGTGATTATTGCAGCTAGTCTGTTAAACTAATAGATTTGGATTTTCTTTCTCTCAGAGGGAAGCTGTGTTGTTTTGTTTGCTTTGCCTTGCTGTTCGGATTCATATTTGGAGCCAGACCTCAAGCATAACTTGCTCTGCCCCTTTCTTCTTTCAGGGGTAATATAGGGACTCAAAATCTTAGGCATTAATGTTGGAGGTTTCTGACTTAAGATCCTTGGGCTTCTTTTCTAGGGTCTTTGAATGATTTGTTTTCAAGAGGCGTTATCTGTCTTTAATTGTACTTTGTAAACGGAGTGGTCAGATCCAGCTGAGATCAAAAGGCTGCCATCAGATTAAGGGAGGTAGGTAAACAGCCGTTCTGAGACCCTTTTCAAAATTCAGAGAGACAGACAAAGCTGTGTCATTAGCAAGCAGACAGTCGGTGCGATTTCTCTTCTGCAGCCCTAACTATTGCCCCTTTCACACTTGCTTGTGGTTATCACAAAGAGGCCTTGTACTGCATTATGATGCTAATACCTGGTGCAGCATCCCGCTGCCAATTAAGTTGGACAAGACAGGCTACCTGGAGTATGTTTATCTGAAGCACAGAGAACAGAGATGGAAAACATCTGCTGAGGTATCAGTCCGATAGCTTATTTGTTAGCTGCTCGTCCGAAGGGGTTCGAAAAAAACGTGGTGCATCTTTGACTTGACACTTCTTGCAATCTTCTTTCATCTCCCTCTTCCTCCGCCCCCACAGAAGACAGCCCTCACATCAAAGTGCTCTGACTGCAAACATTTGCAAACCTGCAATCCAATTCCACGATTTTTACATCTCTGAAAATCTTATCCGGATCACCAGAGCTTTTCTTAAGCATACACAGCCCTCCTTAAAGCAGATGGGTACTGCGAATGTGCAACAAGCTCAGAGATTGTGATCGGCCCGCACGCTTCTGTTCCTGCTCACAGTGTGGTGCCAACAGTGCTGTCATTATCAATCATCCATTTTCAGCTATCAGAAGGCAGTCACAACATTCTTCCAACTTTTTAAAGAGATTGGAAGCCTCTCTGTGCTACCCACTGAACAGCTTGTTTGGTTGAGCACGTGGTAGCTGACGTAGGGAGGACCGCAGCGCATGTTGTGCGACCATCACGCGGTCACCCCCATGTTAACCAAGTGTTGGGCTCAGGCTGAGACAGCGGAGCGTGTGCACGTCTGGGAGAAGGTGGGGAGGAATATTCATGCCACTGGAAGTCTCTTGCTGTTACTTAACAACTGCATTAACCTCATGTCACAAGTCGTGACCTGCTGCTGACCCTGGCTAGCAGAGCGCCCTGCTCTGAAGTACAAAACATGTAAGTGGGAAAAGTAAGTAGCAGAGGAGGAGAAAAGATCAGCTCCTGGTGGAAGAGGCTTGCGAGGCCATTCAGACACGACTGAGACAATAGCAGCTCAGGGCACTGTGCAGTCCATCTCCTCCCCACCGCTCGCTCACTGCCCAGCTGCTTTCAGGGTGAGCCTTTCAGAGCCAGCTGCAGACTGACACGGCCCTTGGGCTGCGGGATTGATCGCAATGTAAGGCACTTGATGGAGCGAGGGGAAGCAATCCACACGCACAGCCAGGAGCCCTTAGATCTCTCCTTTCCATCCTTTCTCTTTGCTTTGTGGTAGAGCTCTGTTTGTGCAGGTGCCTGCATTCAGAGATGGGCCTGGTAGCTCAAAAGCAATCCCACCTGAACCTCCACAGCTGGGAGAAGGGAAAACTTCACCAACCAAAGATGCTTTCTCCTTTGCTTTTTGCTGCAGTGATGGGATTTAAAAGCCCCGCTCTGCAGTGCTGATAGCAGGAAAAGGGTAAAGTGACCCCAGTGTTATGCAAAAAGGAAGGAGCTGGGATCCTCTTGTGCAGCAGAGCTACAACGGGAGGGCAAAAGGGCTGCAGACACAATGCTGGGGGACTTTTCATGGGGAGCTGAGGGCTGTGGAGCAGTGCCTGTGGTATGCTGAGTGATTTCTCTCCATGAAGGAATTACCTGGCGTGTTTTGCTGGGTGCGGTTTGCTCAGCAGGCATGCACTGCTGGAGGGACAGCTGCGGCCAGTGCTCTGCGTCAGCACAGGGCGTTTCTGAGGTGTTTCCGTAAGGAGCCTTTCTAAAACAACCTGCTTCGAAAACAAGCAGGGGTTGGCTTACGTTCCGAAGCTTGAGGTTTATGGAAATCGATGTTTCTCTTTGATTTTTCCAGTGGTAAATAATTACAGGTTTAACATCCTTGAGCTTTTAAGTGTTGTGAGTCAGGCACCCGACTATGAGGTGTTTTATACAGTTCTCACTAACCTAAAAACAAGCACCAGCTTATTTTTGCTCTCTTGTGTTTGCATCCTTTAGCGTTACCGTTTCCAGCATTTCCTCTGCAGCCACGTAATCCTGAATGCAAGGACTGACTGTGTGTGCATGGGGCCGTTGGGAGAGGCTGGGCAGCCCCCCCAGAGACTGCAGCAACCCCCAGCAGCTGGAGCAGGGCTCTGGCAATGGGACCTGCACCGGGCCAGGAAGCTCCCAGATGTGTACCCTCAGATGTTGTCAAAGGGGCTGTATCTTCTGTTTGATCTGCAGCGGCCGGCAGCAGACAGGGCTTCCCGTTTGACAAGGGCCAGACCGGCCAGCTGTGCAGCCATCCATCCCTCCCACTTCCCTCTGCGGAACCTGCGTGTGGCTCAAGGCTGCTGGCCTGGCTCTGTTTACACGTCTCCAAATTCAAGGAGGAAAAGTGAATATCAAACAGACCTGTGCTCTTTTGATGTGGCTGAAGGATGCTATCGGGTCTGGGGGGTGTTGTGCCTTTGAGGCTTGTTTGTCTTTCCCCAGCCCTTCTGTGCAGGCCTGTAACCAGCCATTCGGATCTTCAAAGCCACCCTAACCCCAGCGGGGCAGCTTCTTCGGATCTGGCACCATGGCCGGGGATAGGGTGCTCTGTGTGAAACCACTTTTCTATGTGGTTTTCAGACACAGAGGTTTTGTTATTCTTTGAAATACATAATTGGACTAAAATTAGTTATTGTCCGACAGGAAGAAAAGAAGGGATTTGTTTTGTTTCTCGAGTAGGAGGGTTGGTCCCTTCATGGTGAGCTTTCCTCTGCACTGAGTGCTGTTTTGAGAGCTTCCATCATGCTTACCCGTTAGTAAGCGATGGTCTTAACGTTCGTCCTGCTCCTTCTCTCAGATCCATCACTTGGATGAAGCAAAAGCTTGCTGTGGGGATGGCTGCCATCACAAATCGTGGTCAGTGCCTGCCCTCTGCGGGTAAGTGCTTGAAATTACTGCTGGAACGCATCGAGCTGTGTTGAAAGGAGACACTGTTGGAAGCACCTGGGATTTGTTCTGTTTTGCTTCAGGACCATCTCGTGTTACCAAATCTTTTTTAAGGTGAAGAATCTTTCCCTTTGTAAGTGAAAGAAGTACTCTTCCTAATTAAAAAATAGCAAGGAAAATCAAATTTTGAAACTCCAAATTCTTAAGTAGCTGCAGTTTGAATACTGATATAAATATTTTCAATTCATTAATAAGAGATTTTTTCTATGCTGGACCTCATTCATCCTTATAGCTTTTCTAAGAACTGGACTAAAAGCAGCTCAGACACATAGCACAAAGTACTGTTCTGGTTACCCTGCTGGTCCAAAAAACACTTTGGATTAGCAGAAACCATCTTTAGGCTGAGATGTGGCAACTCGGAATGACCATCTGAAAGCTGTTCTCGACACATATGGTTCATATATTCAACAGATTGCCATGCCTGGCCAAGACCCCCTTCTTTGGAGATTGTGTGTGAGCATGATTTCTTCATAAAGGGGAATCACCGGCCTTGAGAAAATGTTCCCTTAATGAAACCTCTCACATTTGGCTCTGTAGAACTAATAGGGCTGCATGTATGGCCTAGAATACAGCCCAGAACAATGGGTCTCTGCCTTCTGGGTCTTCCTTCTTTGCTTGGCAGAAGCCTTGTACACCTCTGTGAAGCAACAGAAGGAAAAGCATCTTTCTCTCCTCTGCTAAAATCAGTTTCCATCTCTCTCCTCATGTTGCCTCCCTTGTTAAAAATCTGTGTTGGCTACACCATTCAGATGATTTTCTTACAGGGATAATTTAACAGAGGGTAAAGACCCTATGCTAATCGCATAGGGTGTCTATGAGATACATAGTCTGCAGGATTCAGATATTGAGGTGGTCAGAAATATTAATGATCTCTCTATATTCCTGTAGGATCTGTTTTTAGGTCGTGGTGGGATGGATGGTTGGAAGCAGCCTGAGGTGGCCTGGCCAGCCTCTCCTGCTTGCAAGGGCTGCTCTATATTGAGTCCTGCAAGAAGAATTCTGTTTTGCAGATTGCTGGGTTTAGTCCTTGCCTACTTGTAAAGAATGGGCAGAGATTAGAGAGTAAAATTGTTAATTTAATGCCTTTTAAGGGTGCAGAAATGTTGTGTGATTTTTTTTTTCCTTGTAAGTATTGTTTTATGCCAAAATATTCTCCTTCCCTATCTCCTGTAATTTGTCATAAAATGGTTATCGTAGTCTCAGGGACATGGTGATAATTTCCATGACAACACAGAAAGATTCCAGAAGCAAAGATTTCTGACTAACTGTATGAAGGTTGTCAAAAAGCACAACTGCAAGAGTTCTGCCTCCCTGCTGTAAATAACAAAGAAGAGGGAAGGTTGCGTGATCTCCTCGTGTGAAACTGAGATTTGCTTAGGACCAGTCTTGGGCTATGGAGCAAAGAGCTCCAGTCTCATTTTAGGGAACAGACATCAACACTGATTTCCTTAATGTTGGATTTTTTATATTGGGTGAACAAGCATTTTTCCTAACCAGAGCATTACACCCTTAATTACTGCAGATCCACTAAACCTAACTGTGTCACCATCTTAAATTGGGTCTGATTTTGCATAAAAATACACAGAACAGATACCCACAGAACTGAGGCCTTGTGAAAAGATGGCCATAAATCCTGGAAACTTTTCTGGCCCCCCAGTTTGACCCAGGTATAAGGCTGTGCTCAGAGCTCAGCCTGCAGCTCCAATCTCTCCAGTAAGTTCTGAGTGCTAGTACATCACATTCGGAGAGGTTCCAAAGGAGGAGACTTTGACCCAATGCTGGTCTACCTCTGAACAGAGTACCTGATGTCAAATGGGGTTTCCCTTTGTATTTATAGTTGTCTTCTGGTATTTAAACCATCATTCTTAATTAGATGAGCACCAGCATAGTGCTGGGTGCATGCTGAGACAGGAATCGAGGCAATATCTGGCTCCAGCAGCTTAAGGGGAGAGTAAGTCATTGTGCCTTGCCCAGGGCTGGTGCCTGGGTCAGCTGCATGCAAAGCAGCTGTTTTTTCCACCATAGTCCCAGTGTTGGGTAAGGAGCTAACTTCCTAATGCGTTTGCTGATGGATATAGAAAGGTTAACATGTTGAAAGTGATCTTTATTATTCTCTGTGCCCTGCACCCTCACGCTGCAGTGACTAACGCTTTCCAATTCGCACTCAAAGCTTTCCAGAGGAAAAGGAAATGGTTGGCTCTCCGGGCTGCACTGCTCTTGCATTGCGGTTCCCCTTTGTACATCAAAGAGCCACACACGGTAACCTGCCCCACGTTGCCCCTCAGCTGCTGCACCTTGCTGCTGGCTTCAGCAGCACACCATTTGCACGGAAAATGATGCAAAGTGGCTGTTGATTCTTTGCCTTAATTAATTGCAGAGCTGAGTACTGTACTATGTAAACAAGCTGATGGTGTTTTGTTTGCTAACAGATAAAAAGAATTGGGAGTGTTTGTATTTAGCAGTGCTTGTTTCTTGTGGGTGGCTTATGGCCTAATCCTGGCGGAGACATTTGGTTGCAGTTGTGTGCTCTAACCCATTGAGACTTAAGGAAAGAAACTCTCTGTTGTCACGGTGTGAAGCATTTGGCTCAGCACTGAGCACTTCGTTTTTCTTCTGTTGTATTAAGAAAACTTGAAGGAATGAATGAAAACGGATTAACTGTATATTGGCATCCAGCAGCTTTGGTTCTGTGTTTTCCAAAACTTTCCATTATCAGTAAAAGGCTGAAAAATGCCATAGTACCGGATTGATGAAATGTAATGTTTTGCCTTTCTATACAGAGAAGCAGATGATTATGAGGGGCGCAAAAGAGGGGCTTTTCCATGATGGTGTTTTCTGTGCCAAACCTGGCACAGAAACTGCATGTCTTTGTGACCAGCAGCATCCAGGGGATCTGTCCTGCACACAGCAATGCAGAAGGACAGCGCTCTCAGGTCTGGGGCTTGAGGGGAGAAAATACCTGAAACTGGCTGGGCAGATGCAGGGAAATGCCCATAGTTGATATCAGCCTCCCCTGGCTGTGCCCCTCTCACGGTGGGAAGGTGACTGGCATCCCCAGCTCCTGCTCAAGGAGCTGATCCCAGGGGAAATGCCTCTGCAGTGGTTTTCTGAAGAACTGAACTTCCCCTCCTCCAGGCACTTTGATGCGTTTGTCCTCATGAATTTCTTCTGAAGGATCATTTTCTCCTGCACCGTGAGTGAGAGCACTGACTTCACGGCCTGTAGACCTCTGGCAAACCTTTTCAGAATGTTCAGCTCCTATTAAAGCAATATTTGGACTGAAAAAAGCTATCTTTTCAGCCACCTGGCAGAGCCAGCTCCCTGTCATACTCTGGTTTCGTTCACGTTTACCCAGCGATCCCTGAAGTGACAGCAGTGGTGTGTGCAGGCACCTGAGCTGGCTGGAACACTAACCCGCATCCCATCCCCACCTCACACCATGATCCTAATTAGTTGGCCCTTCAAGCACGCACCATCTGGGCTGCTGGAGAGAGGACTTTAAGCTCAAGTGAGGATGCGGGAGCTCGAGTTGTAATAGCTCATCAGCTGCTAATGCAGCCTTTCTGTACAGTGAATTAAATCCCTCTGTGTATCTTGAGTGTTTGTTGCTAGCTTGAAAAAGAGCAGTCACACTCAGCTCTGCTGGAAAGACAAGGGTCTGAGCTGTGGCAATTCCTGCAGGTGAGGTGACAAGTAGTGCTGTTCTGTCCCCCCTCAAGATGCTGTGTGCTATGTGGCTAGACAAGTTTTAAGGATACTGCTGTTGTGAGAACAGAAAGAAATCCATCTTTTCTTAGGGCAGACTCCTACACTGGATCAGCTTCTGGGATTTGCAGCGAACTGGAGGACGTTGGCTTAGCCCCGTGGCTCCTTTTCATTCCATAATAGCTTGTGGTATTTTAGTGATTGGGAGCTACGTCAGCCTTGTCGTTCCAGGCCAAAGATATATTTGCAAGAAGGAACTCCTGCCAGAACATCGGTTTGCTTAAGTCACAGACTTTGGCCTCAAAGTGCTATGGAATGCTGAAAGCTCTAAGTGCAGGAGGAAAAACATGTTTGCAGAAATAGGAGTCGGAGTTCTTGTTTGGTTCCATCAGTGGGGATGCAGAATGGTGTAAAGAAAAAGATTTTGAGAACAGACTGTATTTAGCTCTAATTAAAGGAGGATCCCAGAATTTGCCAGATTAAGTAAAAAACATATTAGCTCTCTGCCTATTATGACCATGAACAAAGTAGTTCGTCTAGAAGCTAATTTTTTTCCTAGAGTCACCTGAAATGATTGTGTGTTCTACATGTTAGTTTACCATTGAAGGTTTTGGATGAGCAAAATGCTGCACATGTTCAAATCAAGAGCTTGAATGATGCCGTGCCCCCCGTGGTGGCTTTCTGCTGGATAGAGTTTGCCCCTCAGTGACGAGTCCCAGCAGCTCTATGCTGGGTCTCTAGGGAGACCCTCAGCCGTGGGGTGATTTGAGAGACAAAAAGGCAAATGGTGCATCCAAAGTGTGGCTGTTCCCCTCCTCAGGCACTGGTGCTGGCACTGCAGGGAGTCACCAGTGGCTTGGTGGCATTGTGCTGATGTAAGACACCACGGGCTTTGTGTGTCATATCTGGGACCATGCATTGCTATGGGTAAGATCTGTCCCATGTGCTTGTACTGAAGAGACCGAGGTCAGCCTTAAGATGTGAAGGTTAGTGCGACCACAAGATAGCACCATGCAGTATCTACTCCAGTTCTGTATATGAAATTCTGATTTACATTTCTGTTGAAAACTCAGTCCAAAATTCGTGAACACTTCATTAAAGTATTAACAAAGCCTCTCCTTACATCGCTACAGTGAACGTTCCTACTCTGCACAGCAAAAGGCTGTTGGAAGAAGGTCTCTCCCCTAACATGAAGGGGAGAGAGTTCATTGCCTCACTTTATGTATTTGCCAGATATTTGCCACAGCACGTATTTGTTCCAAATCTACTTGTAGGACCTTTTATACATGTTTTTAATACGTATTATGGCTGTATATGATCTTTCTGTATAAGGAAAAAATAGGTTCTTCTCTGAGGTGTAAGTCACCTCACTCTGGCAGAGGTGTTCTCAGTAGGATGAGCTGAAGTGAGCACTTCTAATTTCTTTTCGTTGTAGAGCTCTGCTGGAAAACTGCTCCTGAGGTCTGAATGCCTATTCTGTAGACATCCAAAGCCAGTGAGATTAATCTAGGCTATATACCCTTCGGGGGCACCAACAGTCTGTATGTCCAGCTCCTTACCTCTTTGCACATGCAGAGCACTCGCACAGCAGATTTTCTTTAGTGCAAGTTACTAATTTAAATGAACGGTTAGAAATAGTATAGGGATTTTCACTATCATTTCACTATTTATGCATGGCTGTAGTGCCACCCAGAAATACCTTAGAAAAAGACGAAGGAGGCAATTTAAAATTTGGAACAAATCCAAGGAAGTCAGTAAGACAATCTCACGGATTCCTGACTCCCATTACTTTGCTTGTGTTTTTGCTGTGATTTATGGTGCTCTGTACAGGGGTTAATCATCTTGGTGTGTTCCATCAGACTGAGAGAATACACATTAAAACCTCTCCAGACTTCAGAGTATATGCAGTTCCTCCCTTCCTGCTCCTCCCTTTCTTTCTGTGTTATTTCAGTGTTAGAAAGCCCAGTGCTAACTCTGAGCTGAGGATTGAGACTTTTCACGGTGCAGTCACTTCTTGCCTTCCTTTGGCTTGTGAAATGCTTAGTGTGCAGTCAGTCCTCCACAGATTTGATGGATATATTTTATCAAAGTCTTCATTTTAAGGTGAGGAAGCAAAGGTTTTTGAAGGAAATATCTCCATCTCTGAAACTTTTTGGTGTCAGGTTCTAAAACTAGACTTCCATTAATTACCGTTGGTTTCCTTGCTGTCTGCAGTGGGACTATTTTGTTGGAAATGGTGCCTGCTTCTTTTCTCCCATTGATGAGTGGTACCCCAGCTGGTATTGCTCATAGAAAGGGTCACCTTCACAGGCCTTCAGAGAGTAGCTAGCTGTTGGATGCCAGGGACTGCAAAATGAGTGTAACTCCCATCTTATAGGATGAGAGAGTGGAAGTCTGGGAGTAGTCCATGAATGGTCCATACTGTACATTCCTGGCTGGCTTGCCCCAAGGCACAAGGAGTCATGGGGTCCCAGGGCTCCTATACAAGGCAGATTCCAGAGTGGATTGCTCAGGTCAGAACAGAAAAGAGAAGTGGTAAGTGGTTTGCAAATAAGCCAGGCCAAGCAGAGCCCAGCTTCCTGCACTCATCTGCACAAAAGCACTGCAAAGAACCTTGATGACTGAGAGCTGGGACATAAGAATAAATCACTTGTGTATTTGGTAGCAAGCAGGCTCACGCTGTCCATTGACAGGAGCATCTTTGACCGGTTACCAGTAGGTGTCATCGCAGGTTTGCAGAGTTCTCTGGTGACATGCACTTGTGGCCATGTCCACGCTTCTTGGGCAGGCATGCACTGAAGGAAACCCCTGTGTCATCCCAACGTTATGTTGCAAAAGAAAACCACGTTTTGTTCCTCGTTTATCATTTTGAGTTGAAATGTTTTCCTTTTAGGATCAGTCACTCTTATTGTACGACCGTTTCTTTTGAACCTTCATGGCCAGCTCCCCTCTGTTTTGTCTTGGAATCAATCTGCTCTGGATGGAGGAGTTCAATATAACTGAAGAATGGTGTGAGGGTGAATTCAATGCAGGTCTTCAACATGAAAGATTAGGATATGCCCTTTTGGCACTTACTTTAGGGCTTATTCCTTCCAAGATAAAAGAAAGTCTCTTGAGCTGTTATCCCAGTTGACTACAAAGCCTTGTTCTCTCCTGTCTTGCACCATGAATGGTTGGTCTGTCTTGTGGTACTGTAGTGCAAAGTGCCAATAAACTGTAGTAGTGGCATTAGCACTGTATTGCAAAAACATGGAGGGGAATGGCCAAGATTTTAAGTTTGTGTGTAGAATGAAAAATGCACACATTTTACATTAATCTGTGACCAAGGGAGAAGGGTGCCTGGCATGTGGCTCTGGATGTTCCACCTCAATGGAAGGGACCTCCTCAGGCACAAGGAAACTCCCAACTACTGCAGGACTGTCCTGTGCAGTCCTTGTGGGTCAAGCCTCGTCTTAAAACTAGTTCAGGTGCTTGTCCCCCACTGGAAGGCTCTTCCAGGACTTCCCTGCTCCCATGATTAGAAACCAGCTGCTAATTCCAGGGTGCAGCTGCTAATTCTTGGCCACTTTCTGCATTGATTGTTGCTCAACGCTGCTCCTCAGCTAAGGAATTTTTCTTCATCACTCTGACGGATGTATAGCAAGTATTTGTGTCCATTTTTGGGGTGCTTTCCGCATGTCTGAGGATGAATCTTTATGAAAGCCATCTGTACAATGAAAATGCAATTTTCCTAAGGTTCTCCAGTTACCATTGACTGAGTAAATCTCAAATTTCAAAGAAGTCCAGAGGCATTTGGCTGCCTAGAGATATGATCTTGAAAAAGAACCTTTTTGTCATTGTTAGGGTGGATCAGTTTTCTGACTCTGTTCCCAGGTGACCGCAGAAATGTTTGTGTCAGCACAACAGAGAGAAGTGCAAGAACAAGACTAGGAAGGCTCCAGGGGGCACAGGAGCTCTGTCTGCAACCTCTGCCACCAATATCCAACCATATCTGAGCTAATAGGTCCATATGCAAATGTCTGTACCATGTGGACATAAAAACACGCACAGAGTCTGCTCTGGGATCTTTGAAGGTCTGGGAAATAAAAATACAAGCATGGCTTCAGCCTGCTCTCATACAACTGGCCTTGCTGTGCTCAGTAATCCCTCTGCCTGCACCTGTTCTATCTGATATAGGGGTGATCAGAGCTGTGAGCAGCGCTCAGGGAAAGGTCCCCAGCAGCCCGTGTACGGCACCCTTCAGTCTCTCTGCCTTTGCTGTAAGTATTTTGTCCAGCATCCTCACATCACACTTCTTGTTTCAGAGCTGCAATACGCTGATATTCATACTTACTACAGTAACACCTTTCTCTTTCTGTATTGCTTCTGACCGGTGAGAGGAGAAATTCTTGTTCTCAGTCCCTAAGCACTTGCTCTGCATCCTATCACTGTGTTTCAGTTCCCCAGAGGAATGCCGTTCTTCCTGTAGGGCACCCTGATCCTCCTGTGCATTGATGGTGCCTGCCTGCTGCACATCACCAGCAAGTTTTACTCACATGCTCTGACAGCCCGTGACAGGGTCAGTCATGTAAAGATTTAACAAGATTCATTCTATGCCTGATTCTTCAGAAATCCGAGTATTTGGACAGGTCAGCCCAATGCTTTTCAGTCCATTCTGTTGCTATTTCTATTTTAAATAGTCTTCTCCCTACAGTGAAATCCTGATACCACGCGTTTTCTGTGGTTTAGCTACTAGTTCCACAGCTAGAACTTCACCAGATTCTCTGCTGGTGTCCATACAGCCTAGATCAATTGTATGCATGTCCAAGGACATCTGGTGAGTAGCCATGCTACTTCATTGAAGCCCCAGATGCGTATCTGGATGCCTGAGTGGTGGCAGCTCAAGTGCATAGTTTGGCACCTCAGTAGTGGAAAATTGTGGCCCTACATGGAGGCATAACCCTCCACACACAGCCTTTCTGTCACTCAAAAATGGTGCAAGGTGTCATATAAAACCCAACTGTCAGTGGCACATAACTGCCTCCATTGAGTACATATTGAGTCCGTAGAGAAGATGTTAAAGAAATAAGCCAAAAATAAACAACTGAGGGTAACAATAGGTGACATAATATGCTAACTGGCATAGGTGAGATAACTTGTTATGCTTCCTTTAAGAGCTCATCCAGCATAGACAATTCCCAAACCTTTGGGACTTCAGACTGCTGTCAGCTATAAAAAACTGCTTGCAGGTTGTCATGCACCTGCCCTGGATTTTCAGGTCAAAATGCAGTGAAGGCAATGTGGTTCTGCGAGCCAGTGAACCATCAGTTATCTGGGAAGCACACCTATAGCATGAAGCAATGTCTGGGGGACTTTTTCCTCTTTTTCTTAGCACTGAGGTTAATACAAGAAACTAGAATCTAAGGCAGAGCATGCAACAGGGCAAAAGATGCAACATGCTGATCTGCTGCAACCGTGCATGCAGAAGTGCTGGTGTTGGAGGCAGCATCAAGTCTCCTTGTTTGCTCCAAGTTTGCTTCAAATATGTGGTGGTTTTGATATGTTGGTACTAATTTGATGTTTCTTTGTGTTTTAGTCTTTGTGCTTTGTGAAACTCACATAATGGACATAGGCCGAAGTGTCTCCTTATAGCTCATGTTATTTCTGCTCCCTACTTTACGGATAGTGATGATGTCTTTATTGGTGCATCTGGGCTCAGCTGGACATTGAGAGGTAAATTGATAGTGAGAACACCACCGAAGGATCTCGGTGCTTATACTCCTGCCATTGTCATTAGAAACAACATGGGGCGGGAAATGTACTGAAGAAGGAATGTAACCATGAAGCTGAATTTAAATAGTGTGACCTACATTTTCCATGACTGGTTCCTTCAGTATCTCTTTAATTGCTTTCATGCCCTGTTAAATAAGTGGATGGGAGTCATGTTTATTTTTATGCGCTCGCTCTCTCCTGGACCTGGATCCCCAGCGGGATGTCCTACAGGCTGCGAGGGCTCTGCTGAGCCGGGATGTTTATGGAACACTGTGCCTGCCACGTCCCAGCCCACAGAGCACTGAGTGCCCAGCAATTGTAAAGGCTGCTCGTACCGTAAGGCATTTATTAAGCACTGTTTGAACGTTAAAGGCAGGGAGATGACATTACTGATGAATTCAGGCGTTCTTTTCACTCACTGGATACTGTGGTAAGATTATTTACTCTTTTTTTGTGCTATCCAGAAGCAGTGGGGAGGTAATTCTTTTGCCGTGCGCTTCTCCAATGATGTTGAGCAGCGCTGTGTGATTACACGGGTTGTGCTTTGTTAATTATGACCACTTAGGAAAAGAAAGCACATCGCATTGTTTCTGTGCCGAGTGGGTGAGCACACAAGCGTTTCCAGAACAAATACCCAGCTGCTGAACTCTGAGGGCATGTCTGTATCACACAATAGAGTGGGGCAGCGCATCCTTGGTTAATGCCGACCAAACCAGCCCCAAAACTGAAAGCAGCAGGGCTGTGCTAGCACAGGGCAACATTTTTGCAGCTAAGAAGGGATTGTTATTTGGAACGTAGCTTTGTGCTAACAGCTATGCTGTATTCAGGTCTGGGCCTGGTGTGGCTGTGGAGGCAATTGCTTGCTGTCTTTGTGTACCAGGCTGGTTTCTCAACTGTGCTATAAGGTAATGGTAAATCTGTACATAGAAACATTGAATCATAGAATCATTTAAGTTGGAAGGGACCCTTAAAGGCCATCAGTCCAACCCCCCTGCAATGAGCAGGGACACCTGCAGCTCTGTCAGGTGCTCAGAGCCCATCCAGCCTGACCTTGAGTGTCTCCAGGGATGGGGCACCACCACCTCTCTGGGCAACCTGTGCCAGTGTCTCACCACCCTTATTGTAAAAAGCTTCTTCCTTGTACCCAGTCTAAATATCCCCTCTTTTAGTTTGAAACCATTTCCCCTTGTCCTGTCACAACAGACCCCACTAAAAAGTCTGTTCCCTTTCTTAGATACTGCCAGGCCACCTTCAGGTCTCCCGCAGCCTTCCCTTCTCCATGCTGCACAGCCCCAGCTCTCAACCTGTCCTCACAGGGAGGTGTTCCATCCCTCAGATCACTTTTGTGTCCCTCCTCTGGACGCACTCCAACAGCTCCGTGTCTCTCCTGTACTGAGGACTCCACATGTGGACGCAGCACTCATGGCGAGGTCTCACAGTGCAGAGCAGAGGGGCAGGTCACCTCCCTCACCCTGCTGGCTGCACTTCTGTTGATGCAGCCCAGGATACAGTTGGCTCTCTGGGCTGTGAGGGCACGTTGCTGTCTCATGGCTCACATAATCTATTTGCTGTGATATTGTATTTGTTTTATGCGAGGAGTCCTCTACCCCACCAGCCTGCCATGTGTGCCATAGAAGTCTGATGCTGCCCAGCAGGGTGATTGATGCCCCAGAGACGTGAATCCCAGTCACCAGGAGCTTTTGTACAATGAAGAATCTCACCGGGCTATTCCTGGAAGGTGAATACAAAATATGCACAAAGAGTTTAAAGCAAATCAGGGGAACACTGAAATTCAGAGCTTTTATTTCAGTGTTTACCCACCTCTCAATACTTCTTCCATGGGGCTTGATGGAGACAACCAGTAGGCACAAAGACTACTTCTGCAAACTCTCCCTGTGGTTGCGGAGTTAACCTGGGCTTTGTCTGCAGATGTGAAACTGCCTTTCTAGCCTTGAAAACATTTTTTTGCTGTGGGTGATTTTTAGGCTGAATTGGATCCTCAGCTCATAAAAACCAACAGCTTGATTTCTGTTGTTCTGCAGGGCTCCACGGTGCTATGGCAATTTACACCACTTGAAAATGTGGCTGAGGCACGTAAAAAAAGAAATCCCAGCTGCTTGATGTGGAGCCTGCACAGAGCATTTGCAACAGGAAACCCTGTGTCAAACAGTTGTGTTCCAACCCAGTCCCTTGGAGAGTATTCACAAGGTGAAGAGGAGGCAGGCTGCCAAGCCTGACCTTGTTCTCATTCAGCTCCCTGTGAGACATCAATCTGGGTTTCTCCTTCTGGGATTCTCTTTCCTTAGGAACAGTTGTTCATTCCTAGGTTTACCCAGAAGCTGCAGAGCTCTCGTAGCTTTTTGTTTGTGATTAGAGAGCAAAGTTTAATCCCCACTTCCTGCTCTATTAATAACAAACCATCAGCTCTTCTCCGCACAAGATAATATTTTGAGCAGCATGGCACCTGGCTTACGCACAGGAGTTCCAATCAGTACATCTCCAAACACCCTACAAAGGAAAGAAATATCGTTTTGATTGCATGGGAAGCAATGTGTAGGGGTGGGACAATCTGAACAACGCCCAGCAGTGTTCTTGGTCCCTTAGGTTGCGGTGCATCTCACATCAGCAGGAAAACTCCCCGGGAGACAGGGAGTGTGGGGTGTGGGGCTGGAGGTGTCCTACCAAGGAGACCCCAAAGTAAATACTGGGGCTATAAAAAGAGTCTTACGTTTGGATGTTTGAGCTCGGATTGAAGCTGAATTGGATGCTGGAATGTGACGGGACTGTTGGGGGGAATTTTTGCCTGAATCTTTATCCCGAAAACACTACAACCCACACGTGCCCAATAGCAGTAGGTGGGTACCTCAGCCACCTATCAGAAATGTGCGCTTACTGCTTCTCTGGCTGTATCATTCAGTCAAAATCTAATGTCAGTAGCTCTGTTATTGAAGTGTTTCTAAATCCTGCTGACAAACTGGCCTGAGGATTTCCTGCCATGAAAGGAGTTTGTTTTTCTCGCGCAGCTTAGGGGTGAGTGGTGTTGAGCAAGAGGACTTGTCAGATGATTCCCTTCAGACACTTACTATCGTTTGGTGGGAAGATGGACAATTTGATATTCTCAGCAGCGGGCAGATCTCCCGAATCTCTCTGTGTTTCAGCCATCGTTTGTATGGGGGGCAAATCCCATTTGTTGTGCAGGAGGATGGAGCTGGGTGTAACCTGCAGGGTTTGATGCAGCCCTGTGAGTTCAGGTCTGGGAGCCAGGAGCTGCAGGGGGGACCAGGCAGGAGATGGCCATGACGTGTCACGGCAGCTCCAAAACCCATGCAGAGTCCCCACAACACCACCCCGCATGTGGTGGCCCCGCTCAGACGTAAGAGCAGCAAGAAGTGGGATGGGCTGGGGGTAACCCAGGGTGAGAGCAGGGAGGTCATAGCTGCTGTGTTTGGCTTAAAGGGAAGAGGGCAGAAAGGTGACTGCTGAAGTGTTTGTGTAATTGTTTATGTTTTCTTTTTTTTTTTCTTTCCTCAGGCCTTGCATCAGTGATAAACTGTTTAAGCTAATGGATAGGAAATTAAAGGAGTAAGAATTCCCCACGTGGAAACTGTTTTGCCTGAAACAGAGAAGGTGGAAACCGCAGGGAAAACAGCCGAATGTGAGATGCGCTGATCTGCAGGAGTGGTTTTTGACAGAGGGAGTGACAGTCACGAGCTGCTGACTGCCTGGTGCTCGCAGGGAGGTGTGCAGGTGAGACGCACCAGGCTGGCACCGCTCTGTGTAACACATCATCTGAGATCGGGCTCTGCTAAATCAGGGTAGTCTGAAATTTGGCAAGTTTATAAATTGAAATTTGCTGCCCTGGATAAAGCCCTTTGGCATACAGACCAGATCTGGTCACATAGGAAAAGACCCCATCGGCAGGAAACGTAACTACAGCAGGCATTGCCCCAGAGGAGAGCCACCTCCGGGCGCAGGAAGGGCCGAAGCTGCACTTTGTGTCTGGGCAGAGATACTGTGAGAAACTCAAGGCGTATTTTGCAATGTAGCGTGGGAACTGTGCCCAGAGCAGAAGCACGCACACATGGGAGAAGCAGAGGCAGCCGGAGCAGGAAGTCCCTGACGTCCCACACTTCGCCCATGGCTGCACCACAGCCCATCCAGCCGGGCTGACGCTGCTCGAGAGCCCCTCCTGCTCATTGCTGGGTGTGTGTGCTTCCCTGACTCCCCACACCATGCACCCCCTTTTTTCCTTCTGTCCCCCCCACACTTTGACCTCCCACCATGACACTGCCAGAGCGAGGAAACATTTTGAGCTGAAACATTCATTCCGCATTACGTGATTCCAGATTAAAGGCAGGAAACGTTTAACCCTTCAACAGCCCGCTGCTCTCATCCTGATTCGATGTTCATTGCAAACTGTGTGCTGGTAGGTGCTGAACACTGCTGCTTTTTGGACGTGTGCCTGCCTGGCTGGTGGCTCTCACTGGCTGCTGTGGGATTAGGGCTGTGGAGTACCTGGGCTTTGCACGGTCCTTATCCTCAGTCCTATCTGTGGTTCTTGGTCTTCCAGCATTGAGACACATTCACAGTGTGGGGAAGATGTGCACTGTCAAATGCATGAAGGAAGAAACCTTTGGCTCCATTTCCTTTGGCTCGTTCCCTAGTGTGAGGTTCACAAGTGCAAATGGCTAAAATTAAGTGTATGAAAATAGATAAAATGAATAATCTTAAGGATTATAACTCAGGATTTAGAAACGAAACTTCTTGCTTTTTTCAAAACAGCCCAATAACTAGTGCTAGCAGAATAGTGCTCGCATATAGAATGTATCACTTCACAGTTCTGACACAAATATGTATTCTGGGTTTTAAAAGCTGCTCCTTTGGCTGCTCCTGAGAGCCAGTTACTGAGCTCCAGCACAGACTGATGAACGCTGATCAGATATGTGGAGTTTGGTCTTAGCTCTTGGACTCAGGTACACGGGTGGTCTTGGTGGTTAAAGGGGGAGAAGAGTGGCAGCTCAAACCCTCCATTCACTGCTGGAGCTGTCCCAGGCCTACACTGAGACCAGCAGTACTGCTGTAGTCCTTTAGAAGTGACTTTGACACGGGCTTTAAGTAACCTTGGGGGCTGGAATGTGATGAAGACGTGGGGTTTTCACCACTGCTCTGAAATGATGTGGATGGGAAATGCTAACGGCTCTCCAAGGCCTGGGTTCTGGTTCTGTGTTTCAGCTGAGCACCTCAAGATGTGTAGTTCACAGAAACATTTTGGTTCCTTCTCAGAGAACCAGTGGTTTCCCAGTGAACCCTTCCTGTAAACTTAGGAGGTTTCTCACTGAAGTTGACTCCCCCACCGTTCCCAAGCCAAGGGAGTGGAGCTTGGGTTGTTTAACCAGAACTGCTGTTGCTGCTTTCTTTTTGTTCAGCACTACCACCAGCTCGGTACCTTTCTCAGTGCTTAAGGAATAGTCTGTCTCTCTCTTGCAGGAAATCTCAGGAGTGTAGTTTAGAGATTTTATGCCTCCCTCTCATATCCACATCCCACTGCTCTTTACTGACAGTCACAGAATGTCTGAAGTGTGTGACGGTATACCTTGTTCTGCTAGTTAAATAACAATGAGTCTTGCTCATTTGAAATGATAAACACATTTGCCTATGGAGTATGAGCTCCAGTCCCCAACAACTGTAAAACAGCGTCCTTGTCTTCATCAAAAATAGGGAGTTGAGGTAATGGTCTGTTGCACTTCAGAATGATACTCCAAAGACATTTCTCTTTTTTATCATCAGGAGAATACTGAGTTTTGAAGTGAAATACAGTGCAGAGCACAGTGTGAAAAGTGGAGGCTCCTGCAAGCAAGTGGAAACCTGGATCCCCATCAAGAAGTGACATAATTCAACTCTCTGCAAGAGTTCAAAGGGTGCATCTGAAAAACCCCAACCCCCACTTATCTGGTGGGGTTTTTAACCAGCAGAGGAAGTAGTTTGTCTCCCTGTTCAGCAAACACAGCTAACTGCTTTTCAAAATGACTGGTTACTCTTTGCTAGCGTTCTGCATTTTTGCCTGGAAAGAAGAAGAAAAACATTGTCCTTAGGAACAGTCTCCACAATCATCCATAATAACAGCACAAGGCGTACATACTTTCACCCATCGCATTTAGAAAATGTGCAGCTTTGCCTTGACCTGCTGCAGAGGAGACAGTGAGTGTCTGCGTGACGAGATCCAGAGGCTGTGTCTTGAAACCCATTTGGATCAAATGGAAAATCTAAAAAATGTATCTTCTAAGGAAAAGAGGATTGGTATGACAGCTCCTGAATGAATCGGATCTCAGGGTTTACAGAGCCTATCATCTCATCTATTCACGTCATATTTGGTGTTTTTCCCTCTCTAGGAATCAAACTGAAATGCTGTCATTTGGGATAAACCTGGTCCGTTTTGTGATGGATAAAATTATTGCCACTAAAGGAAGCTGACAGGTGAAAGGGGACTCGAAGTCGGTTTGATGAGTCTCCCTCCGTGCTCCTGTTTATTCCAAAATCTTCAATAATGGGCAAAAATCTGACAGAGCAGAAAGTCACCAGCTGTTCTGAGCTCATCTGCAGCTCGCACAGCTGCCTGGAGAACAGAACTTGCTTGATTAAACTGGAGAGGTTTCAGAGAAGAGCAGCAAAACTGTGCATGAATTAAACAGGTTTAAGTAAGCAGTGACTAAGCAACACAGATGAGCTTACAGGGGAAGAAGATACTGGGCGAAGCCAGGGAGAGCATCTGGGGAGAAATGGCATGAATTCAAAGGTTTGTCTAAACGCAGAGTTCTTCTGACTTGATTTAAGTGTGATTTAAAATGATTTAGGTAAAAAAGTTCAAAAGGCTAAGCAGACACTCTTGTTGTGATATAAACCATGTCTGGAGTTAAAACATTTGGAAATATATCATACGCTAAACACCAAAATTATTCTTTTAAGCCTAAGGAAGAGCGATTGCAGAGGGATTCCTTGCCAAACTAAACCAGCATAGAGGCGCGAATGGAGCAGGACAAGGAAGGGAGAGCCAGCGGGAGGAGGGTGAGAAAGTATCCAAGGAGGAGTCCTGCTTTGTCTCCAGAGGTGATCGATGGGACGGCATTTTCTAGGACCATTGTCTCTGCTTTTGAGGTTTTTAGAATGGGTCTAGAGATCTTTTTAACTTAATTGCATGCCCTTCCTGTGCTAGTCCCGAAAGAGACATCAGCTCATAAGAGGTCTTGGAAAATAAATGAACAACTTGAGGCCAGCAAATGTCGTACTGTTCCGCCACCTCGGGGTCACACGCTGCCTCTGCGAACTTCAGGGTGATTTGACCCAAAACCTCCCAGCTTGGCACAGGGAAATCCCGCCGTCACAACGAGCTGGCGGTCTTCCAGTTTGCCTTTTGAAACCGTTAGACAGTGGTTCTCTGGTACAACATTTCTTTCTGTGCCATAGGAAGGTGCTCCTTCAGCTGGACACCTGACACAAAGGCTGTGCAAGGAGGGCACCCAGGGTACCAACACTTCTGTCTGAGCCATTTCTTGAAGTTGAGGTCTGAATTTTCCATTTTCCTCCTGTTTTTCACATGTAAAACAGGGGTCAGACAAGCTGAGGAACCTGAACTCAGATGTTAGGATTTAAGCTATCTCTACCTAAAATGCGGTCAATTGATGTGTAAATATCCTTACTCAGGAACACGGCAACTCTGGTGCAGAGCCCGGTGCCAAAGACCAAGCAAGTCAAAAGGGGGCTGGCTTTCCTTTTAAATTATCTTTTACATTATCATTCCCTAATAACTTCAGTGGCTCGCAGGCCAGTCTCATTGCTGCTACAACGCTCAGGATGTCAGAAGTGCGCTCCTAGCACAGCTTGTCATTCAAGTGACTTTTCCCAACTTACAGCCTCATGTAGCACTACTCGCTGTGCTTTGTGCATCCCTGAGGGAGGCGGTACAGCCTGGTAGCTGTTGGGAAGTGTTAGGAAGGGATGTTACAAAGGACACCGGTTTTGAGCTCGGCAGAAGTGCTTCGGCGCAGCTGTGTAACCTTGGGGCAGTTCACTCAACTGCTTTGTGCCCAAGTGAGCCCAGCTGTAAGGCGTCTTGGAAACCAGATGGTGCACAAGGTTTCAATCGCTCAGGAAAATGAAGGAGGATATAGGGAGGGGAAAAAAAAAAGTGAATTCTGTAGTACATTGCTTCCAACAGAGTTGATTTGGATTTAAGCACAATAACTGAGAAGACAATTTGCCTTGATAAGCAAAATCACTCCAAACCCCACCCCCTGCTCCCAGCCAAAGCCACAGACCCCACCATATCCCCTCAAATTGTGTTTTCCTGTTCTCCCTTTGACTTTATGTCAAGTGCCTTCTCTCTAGAGGCTCCATTTCAGAGCTCCAGTAGAATACATGTTTTCCCTGGCAGCCTGAGGAGACTCAGGATAGGGTTCTATATGGCTACTCTTTGATATTTTACGTGGTCATTTTCAGGCTCTGAATTCTGTATTGTTCTCTTCTCCCTGCTTTTCAGGCTGCTGCTCTCCTTCTTCAGCCTTGCTGAGCATCAGTGGCACAGCGATGTGCTCTGGTGCTTCAGTACTGTGCTGCTAATAAAAATGCTGAGCTCTATCATCCCCTGTAGGTGGTATGTCCTGGCTTAAAACCAGTATCAGAGCAACTACCGGGTTTGTATTGCTGGTTAATGAACAAAGGAAGTGCTATACTCAAGTTTCTGTGGCAGAATAAATGCTAGCCACATGTTAGTATTTAGGAGAAGACTTAAATATTTCAATATCTTTTGGCCTTAGCTAAAACATGGATGTTTTTTTCCCCCACCAGTGCCATGGGAATGTGCGAATACATATGTAGGAATACAAACATAGGAGTACGTGCATATATTTCCAAAGCAGAGTATTAGGAAAAAAATAGTTTTAGTCTAATATAAACAAAGAACATTTAAAGACGTGAGATGTACATTTTATATACTACTCAGGAAAGGCCTTGTCTGATTTTATTAGACGCTACTGAAGAGATAACATTGACAGTTTTGAAATGTGTTGAACTTTCTTCCCAAATAAGAAAGAATTAGAACTGAAAGAGCAAGTTACAGGCAAATTTAATAAGATAGAGGACCTAATTCCCTTAGGCTTTTATGAAAACAGATTTCAGCAAGCTGTCATCAGTAAATTCAGCCCTAACTATACAGTACTGGGATGGTAAAATATGTAGTTGCTTTTCAAAACTGGCGATAACTATTCTGATGCAATGCTCAGCTCGCTTGTCTCTCACAGTCTCTTTGCTCATTTTCATGTTAAAGATTTGCTATTTGAACTATGCTGTTAGTAATTTGGAAGACTGAAATCTTGTGCTAACAAATGCCCTACCAAAATGCCAAGAGGACAATGGCACAGCTCGAATATCAAGCTGTTAATAAACCATAAGCTAAAGTACAAATCCCTTCATATTGCTTGAGTCCCTGTTTGGTTGATCCAACGTTCTGTTTCACTCCCTACTACCACTTGAAGCTCATTAAAAAAAACAAAGGTACAGTTGCTTTGTGTGAACAGAAGAGTTTTAAATTAATCAGAACATCTGAGAATGCCGGCCATGGAGAACAATAAATAAAACAGAAGGTGAGCTGTAGGGAAAGCAAACCCAAGAGATGAAGAAAATCATGAGTGGAGTTGTCCAGCACTGGGGCAAATGAAATGTAAAACAGAATTTCAAGGCCTGAGCTGTGTGGATACTCATCATACTCAGTTTACGTTTTTGCTGTTTGTGAGTAGAACTTTGAGTTAGCTCAGGATTGCTGCAGCCGGGAGTGTTTTCCCACATCCATCGAAGTAGGATTTCCTCTCCTGTGTTCCTCAGCGTAAACCATTGAGCTTTACTTCGTTGTATGGTCCCGTGAATTGCTTGGGTGTTGTGTTTAAACAAAATGTCGTTGCATCATGACTTTTGCATGGTCCAACCCAGTTTCTTTGCACTCCCATTAGGAACAGAATGGCGGGTGCTTCGTACTGTTGTTATTGCCACCCTAAAATTGGCCAGCTCACAGAATGCAGCTTCAAACCTCTTTGCATGCACTGAGAACCACTGCAATGTGACGCTGCCAATGAAATCTCTATTGACAGACTGGTGGTTTGGATTCATTGCAAGGTATCGAGGAAAACCTGGTTTTAAGGCAAAGAAGAAGATGATAAATTTCTGAAGCCGGGTATTTCGGGCATCACAGAACCCTTTCTGCTGAAAAATAATTTAAGAAAATATGTAATGAATCAAATATGCTTTGTGTAAAGGCCTTGTTTCTTTAAAAGGTCATCTTGAGTGTGAAATCTAACTTGTTTAGAAAAAAGGTTAAATCATTTCAGATCCCATCCTTGCTCTTGGTTAATACAGCCCATTTGCTCTCTGCAGGCTTTGTAGCCTCACTGCTCTATTTGTTCCTCATTGCCATGTAGGAAACTTAGACAAAAGTGACACGTAGACCATTGAGAAACTGACTACAAAACACTACTGAAGGTCGGTATTGTGCCCACGTAATCACTTTCAGGAATGGTATGTGTTTAAAGAAAAATAATCTGAAGAAAGTTGTGATATTTTTGAAAATATCTCTGTAGACACCATAGAAGTTTGCAGATCTCTCCCCGTGTTGCTAAGAACACTTTCTAAACTGCAGTTTTTGAATTATTACCTTTGTTATGTTATTACTTTTCCTATTTATGCTTATCGTTTACTTTTTGCCTTTATTTTCCAGTGTTGTGACTAAGCCAGTCTGTTAAGTTCTGCGTGCTCTGTATAGCAGTATGTCACTCTCCTGGTGTCTTGCTGTAGCTTATTGCCTACACTTGAGAACAGATCTGTCCCCAAGAGGAGCCACTCCTCTTACCAGTAGGATGTATTTATTTTATTAATGAAATCTACATTTCAAGCCTAAACTATTTGAATGCGTTCCTTTTGGAAAAGAATTTGGGACAATCTATTCCTTAAATTGGTTTCTACATTCTTGCCCCAAAGAACGTTCTGTCAGTTCCTCTGACAAACAAAAATGGGATTTTTAAGGAAGATATATAGACAGAATGGAGGTATCTCTCACACAACCCAAATGCTGTATTTTGGAGGTTCCCTTAAACACCAGTTTATTTGCTTGCCTTTTGTCCAGGGGTGTGGAAAACAATTTTTGTCAGCCACATCAAAGCGTAGTGGCAGATTTCCCTTTGGAAGTCAGAGCCTGTTTCAAACGTCTCTTCAAGTCCTGCATATTTGGAGACTTGGGTCGGACAAGGTGGAGGCCTCTTCGTTTCTCTCCGTTGCAGCTGCCGATCATCCTGCTGACCTCCTGGCAAAGCTGCTGGAAGGCCTCGTGCACACCCTCGCAGTTCTCCCGCGCTGAGACTTCATAGTAAGTACCTCCCAGTTCGCTGGCCAGCTGGAGTCCTTCTTTGGAGGACACCTGCCTGGCTCGCAGGAGGTCTCCTTTGTTTGCCATCAGAAGCAGGGGGATGTTAGCATTGGGGTGGATCTTGCGGATGTGCTGGTACAGGGGCCGGATGACACGGTAGCTCTCGTATTCTGTGATGGAGTAAACGAAAACGAAGCCATCTGCCCAGTAGATCGAGCGGTTTATCTGCTCCTGGCAGCAGATGCTGTCGGTGTCATCCTGCCGTCAAAACCAAGAGGTGTGAGATTAGAAAACTGAGAATAGGGAGCAGATGGAGCAGTCATACAGCAGCGCTGGCTGCTCAGAGCTGTTTTAGTGTGCGGCTGCTGCTCAGCGCACAGGCAGAAATCTCTGTTTGCTGGGGACACACCAGGGACAGGAGAAAGTTCCTCTCTGTGTCAGTAGCACGTTACAGATAAGCAGCACAGAAGTGGAGAGGGATCAAAGCCAGCGGGTTGAAAATAAGAGAACAACCTATTGACAAGTTCATTTTGTATTCTCATCAAGTGAGTCCTTACAACAGTGACAGTAACCTGACCTTTCAGTGTGGATGCAATGGTGATTGGCATGGTAAGTATTAAAAAATCTCAGCAGGCTATTCACACTGCTACAAGTGAATGGCTCGTCCCCTAAGTGCTTTTTAGGCTCTTTCCAATTCTGTATTCTGTGTCTCCACGGGCTGGGGTTCTCACTAACTCCATTAAGTGAAGCCTGACAGGTTTTACTGCCATACAGTTCTTCAAATAGTCAGAAGCAAAGTTACTTTGAAAAAGCAATTTGTTGCAAATAACCAATTACTGGAACTGAAAATGAGGTGAAATCTCATTGCTCATTTGTGCAGCTGCAGTGGGTTTATATTGGTGCGTTGCTGGTCACATGTTTGTTCTGCCCAACACAGCTCCTACTCAAAC
Organism: Aquila spilogaster; assembly: GCA_024606505.1. NCBI lineage: Eukaryota > Metazoa > Chordata > Aves > Accipitriformes > Accipitridae > Aquila > Aquila spilogaster. Next base: position 27,109,625 of record JANHGO010000044.1, on the reverse strand, counting down.
ATCCACAATAGTCACCAGTGTGGAGAATATAAAACAGAATACAATACCACAATACCACAGAGCTTGAAAAGAGATCAGCTTACTTTTCAAGATGAGGCTATTTTCAGCTAACCCTCTCTTCTTTGTTATCCGTGCTGGCATATTGCCCAACTAGACAGGGAGATCAGTGCTGCAGTTATTACCAGTATGCTCGGTTTGATAAGAACGGACATTCCTGTCAATAATCCAGGCCTTCTGGAACCTTGCGTTTTCTTCCATACCCAACAAGGCACTAAACATGTTCAGCCCTTGTCGAAGTTATAGGGAATTAGAGGTTCCTCCCTGTTCTTCAGCAGGAGTTCAACATCACAAATAGAGCCCAATTTTTTTGTTATTATTATTGCTAAATTCCATTCAACACATCTTCATCAACTTCAGTAAGACTTAGGACCAGCATTTTCAATCAACATAATTAGCACAACAAACAATTCAGATGGTTGGCTGGGGAGGACAGATCCAGCATAACAGGTCAGATCTTATCTTCCTAAACTAACACAGGCAACATTTCAGATACTTCAACATCATTCATAAGTTGTTATGTTTGTAGTACATGTATGAGTTCATTCCAAAGGCGTAGAACACCTGGAAAAGCGTTCAGAGGTTTTGTGGCAGAAACCTAGTTTGGCATAGGAAAGATTAGAAAATAGATGTGGTCAAAATTTAGTCACTGTTCAATATCAGTCATGGAAATTTCAAGTATTAGAACGTATGCTTCATTATCTCTCTGTCTACACAGCATATATCTGCCACTCACATACCTTTTAACAGGATTTGTGTGCACTCAGCAACCTCCCAAACCATACCGCTTTTATTTAGACATCTAAATATGAATTATAAAGCCTAAGTTCAGGAAGCGAAGGAGGAAAAGAATGAGCGAAGCTGATTTTGTTCTTTATGGCACATCAGGCAACTGGAAGAAGAGCTACAGTCAGGACTCTTCTGTGGGAAGGAGGAAGCAGAATTTCTGAAGGCTCAGATTATAAATTAGGTTTACAGCTTTCAGCAGCAGTTCTTCGAACTAACTGCCCTTTTCATATTTCACTGTGGCCAATATAGGCACTGGCTCATCACACTTAGTAGTTCTTTGCTCTTGCCAGCTCACAGTAATACAGATTTAAATCTGTAATGTATTTTACTAGCAGTGAAACTGCTTAACAGATGCTCTTATCTCCCTCCTCTCCGTGCTCCCCATCTGAGAAACAAAACAAAACAAAACAAACCCAACCAGAGCTGCATACAGAAGGAAGAGGGAGCCTGGTAGCAGCCCTGCTTCAAAGGCAAATGAAAGCGAACTCAAGCCAGAACGGGGCAGACTGTGGGAAGAAGGGCAATTTGCACTGCTGGTGTCTGGGTTGTGTCCAATCTGTAGATAATTAGCCACCCTTCACGTCCTGCTTGCCTCTTTTCACCAGCAAACTCCTTTTATGGGGGAAAAGAACTAATTGCTCTGGCAAGCTTGAAAATGTTTTTGGAGAAGGTGCACATTTGAAGGGAACCCTAATGAGCAGAAACTCTCAGTTACTCCAGCTAGGCCCACCCAGTAGTGAGATGGATGGATAATCCCCACTGGAATGCTTTATTCGGGAAAATCAAAGGCTAATGGGCCACTTTTTAAATGGAAATCTCTGCTCCAGAATGAATTTTGAAACACACAGTGATTTGCCATGTGTAGGCCAAGCAGCAATGAATCGCCTAACAAAACCAGTTATCTCCTTGCTTCTGTTTCTCTCTTAAACATGAACATTTCCGGTGTGGCTGCAGTCCTGTGGGATTCCAGATGACTTCCTCCTGAAATGCCTGCGCACCGCACACAGCCATCTTTCTTAAGGATCTTACCAGCAAGTCCAAGCTATTCTCACTGTTAGCGGGTTCTGGCCAGGAGCAATCCTTTCAAAGGCTTTCAGATACATTATTTGATGCCAGCAGAGATCCAGGCTAAGATAAGTGTGTCTGTGGGAACTGCTGAAACAGTGCAGACTTTTGACTGGGACAAAGAAAATGAAACTCTTTCCTAACTAAATTAAAATAGTTTCTGACTGGGGAACCTCAGCTGTTGGCATTACTACATTTTGTAGAGCTCTGGTTGCAGTCTCTCAATTCTCAGGCAGAGTTTTAATTAAAATAGGGAAATAAGAAAATAAACATGTATCTGGTGTGAAAGAGGGAGTCAAATTGCTTCACTCCCTCCTTTCTCCAAGGGATAGAGCAGGGAGGGAATTCCCTTTGCTGAGTTTGTTGGGCATTCCCTGTTGTGCCAAACCACCACCACCAGGCTCCTTTCTCCCTGTCTCCTCTGTGCGAACTGGCATGGGGTCTTTGTACTCTGAAGTCCCACTGGAATAGTTGGAAGACTTCCAGAATGGCTTTGCAGAAAGTGACATTTGGTGGCAACAAGAGGGTGCCTAATTTTACCATGAAATCTCAGCTTTTCTATAGGAATTATTACTCTCCTGAGATTTTCACCTTTCTCGTAAAAACAAATTTCATTCCATTCCTGCTCATCTGACATCATTTTAATCCTCTTGTTCTGCAAGTAAAACAGCTCCTCAGAAAGAGACATCTTAATTCTGGATTGTGTTTGGCTCCTGGTCAAGTACTAAATCTAGAACATCTCAGATACCAATAGAAAGAGAGGAGTGTGTAAATGCTGAGAGCTGAGAAATAAGAAATGAATAAAATTAAAAAAGCAAGGAAGGAAAGCACTGACAAGCACTCTAGCTGAAATGGCCACTTCTGGGAGGCCTGTCCCCTCAGACGCAGATTTGTTTTAATTCTGACTTACTCTTAAAGGAACCTGATTTAACCTCTTCAGGGGCTCATTTTGGTGGGGCTTAACGTTCCCCTCTTAGCCTTCATTTGGGTTTGAGCCCAGGTGTACCTCTTCTGGAAAGCTGAGTTATTTACAGATTAAAGTGCTGACAGCAAACAAGAGACAGTAACTGTGCTGTAAAGTACTGATGCGCGGAGCAGATGTTTTACCTCCAGTGAAACAAAGGGAGTATCCTGCACCTGTAGGGAGATCTGTTCCCCATCTATGGTGAACTTTCTTGAATACAAAGCACCTGGTGGAAAAGCAAGATCATTAGAGGCAGGGACTATGGCAACAAAGAAATAGTACATAAGGGAAAAATGGAAGTGCTGAAAGCCAGAATTTGAGGCTTACGGTTCGTAGCTGTGAATAGAAAGGTGAGCGGAACCAGGAAGAGTGTGTGGCTGTTTATTTAAGCCAGGTGGTTTTGAATTTGCTATGTGGTTGAATGTTTTCACTGTATCTCTAGGATGGTATATGGGAAAGACAGCACTTAGTATTGAGTTAAACATTCAGTTAAAGTGGGTGCATGAATGCCATTCAGGTTTCCAATCCATATAGTTAACTTTATAAAATGTGGGCAGCATATATTTTTAATCTCAAGCCAAGCTATCTGGGTGTTTACTGCAAATGAAGTGAACTGCTTCCTATTGCATTTTTCTGGATTTATTGTTTTGCTTATCATAAGAAAGTGTTCTCGGTTTGGACACAGAACAGGTGACTATATACAGAAAACCCAGATGCTCCTTGGGATTTGTGTGACCTCGGCAGTCAGAGCTTGGTTGAAATCCCCAGAGACTGGACAGTTTGAACTGGAGTTCTGGTTAATCTGAATGACTGATTCTCAAGGCCATGTCCTGGCTCAAAGAACCTAGGGCTGACCCAGCTCTTCGAAGAGCATCACTAATCTGGAGTACAGATTAAGTGACAAAGAAATGTTTTCATCCTACAAACTATCCATGGTTATGATAAGAACAGCTTCACAGATTGGTGCCATCATCATTTTTCTTTAGAACTTAGTGCAAGTCACATGAATGTACAAAAAATGCTATATCCACAGCTGTTGTGTATGACCTTCCAGTGTTCAATAACAATTGTCATTGCTACATTTTAAAACAATGCACTTCATCCCAAAGCTAGAGAAATCCCATCCACTGGAGAGTAAGGACGGCAGACCAAGAGGGCGGCCAGTTAGTGACAGTAATGCCATCACTTTGGAAACCGTCTGTGTAAGATTTGGTTCAGGGAAACAAGCGCTTTTATTCCAGCAGTAAATATTCTGAGCTCATAGAAGTATTTACAATATAAGGAAATTCAATATAGCAAAGATTGCTGCATCTGGATCCAACATCATCAGATTGTATTTTAATACTGACTCTGTGAGGTAATATAACCCTCCTGGGGAGTTGTTGTTTTTTTTTGAAAACACATCAGCTTTTAAGCTGGAAAAATGGTACTGGTTTGTGGGAAAGTACTGCACCCCTGAATCAAGACCAGACAACGTATTATCCTTACTCTGTAATACACTGCAGAAAAAAAGATCTGGTGCTTCCAGACATTGGCTGCACTCTGCCTTACACTCAGCTGAAGGAAGAGCATGCTTGAATGGTCACAAATACACTGCCACCTGTTTCCTATTTCTGGTGTATTTGTTTCTTCTGCAGCATGGCTGTTGGGCTGGTAGCTTAATGAGAAAAGCATGTGGTTCTCGGCAATGATCCATTGCAAAGCTCAGAAGTCTCACTTGATGTACAGTCTTCCATAGAAAAGATGAAGGAAAAGAAGGAGAAATAGTGCAGGCAACCATCGAGGTTGCTTGGGGTCAGTGAGAGGGGGCTGTAAGGAGGAGCTTTCAGACTTTATTTCATCAGACAAGCAGAGATCAAACGTGTCTTGTACTGCCATCTCCATTCCTAGCTTGTTATTCTAAATTCAGTGTGTGTCTCCAATTCAGTATGTGTCACTGCTTTGAATCCCCTCTGTTTTCACTCCCCTGAAAATGTTAGATAGCCTACGTGTGGGATGTGCTGGTAGGTAGGAGCATAGTGATCCTTTCTACAATCCTGGCTGAAACAGTCAGCGCTTACTTGGAACAGAGGCTGTGAGTTAAACAGTTCACATGAACACATCTCCTGAGGTGTCAGAATCAAACAAGAAATGAAGGAGGAGTTTGCATGGCCCCTTTGCTTCTCTTATGGAAAGAAGACTTCAATTTGAAATTCTCCATTGCCACAAGAGCCACCATAAGAAAAGGAATACACAGGAATAAAAGTTCTGAATTGCCTTTTGTGCACTTTGGAATTCCTCTGGCTTCCCAGGGGCTGCAGAGAGCAGCACTGGCTTTCTGCGGTTCGGTCAATATGCAAGCTGTTCCTGGAGCCTGCACTTTAGTTCGGGTATATCCCCAAGCAAGCCTTCTACTCTGATCCTTTTCCATCAAGTTGGGGAAAAAAAATGGCTAACAGGAACATGAATAATGAGGCTTTGATTTATTGCTTTCATAGCTTGAGGCTATTAACTGAAAATATGCACCTCATGGACATCTAACACTGCTCGGCTTTCCTGTAATGTGCACCAGTCACAAAAGAGAGTGGATTCCTTTTCAAGCTATCTGCAGCACTGCAGTAGAAAACAGACTCACCAGCATTGGCTTCATAGTCTCCAATAAATCTCTTAGTGAGAAAGCGCACAACCAGAGCTGTAAAACAATGAAAAAATTATGGGCCTTTAATGCGAACCAAAGTCAGAACACATGTAATATCTCACTGGAAGAGTTAGTATAATATGAAACCAACTTAATCTTGCTATTGCTCACTTATTATTCTGCAAATCCTTCTCTCTGCACTCACAAAAAAAAAAAGACTGTGGCCAAACTGTGATAGCTAATGCAGTGTTTTAGCAATTTGTGTTGTAAATTACTGCTCGCGTTCAGTGAGGCTGTGCGGTGTGGGCTGTGGAGGACTGTTTGTTGTGATGGCAGATGCGACAATCTGACCTTTGCTTTAAAATAATTTAGGAGAAGAGTAACATGCCAAACCCTTACAGTACTGAAATGAATCCAAATACTGACTTTAAGACCTCTGTGCCATATCAGAAGTGTGGCCGAGGGATCAAATGGTCCTTCCCAGCCGTAAAAATCCTCAGTCCTCTTCATGAAACCCATTAGTGATATCTAATTACATCCAGCAAACAAACTGCATGTGCTGTACACACACGGGTCATGCTCCAGCGCTCTGGGCCTTCTTATTCATCTTAACCCATGGTGCTTTCATGCACTGTTGGATTAGAACATTTTCCTTTTTCATGATCTCCTGATAACATTTAAAGCCCCTTTATGGCCACAGTGACTTATATTCCTGTAGTGCTTTCATCTCAGTAGATTCCTAAACATTTTCAAAACCACTCCATTTTATCCTGCAAGCAACTGTCTTGTAGATTTATTTCATTCACAGTAGTATACATATTTTTCACAGTACGTACTGAGTCACCTCCTTGGTACCTTTAAATGAAATTGACTGTGCCCTTCAACAAAGTACTTAAAAATAATATAGAAATGTAGCTGCTTCAAATCCAAAACAACTAAACACTTTCCTGAGTGCTGTAGAACCCCAGATGCAGTAAAACAGGTCATGAACCATCTATTCCAAAGCAATAATGCTCACTTTATCCTCCTTTCCTCTTCTCTCCTTTGCAGAATAATGCAGGCAGGCACATCCTGTGCGCTGTTATTTGTCCACAGAGCAGTCAGCACTTACAGCAGGGGAACAGAAATCGCCCATTTTTGGGAGTGTGAACATGAAGATGTGGTTAAATGGTTCACACAGGGCCGCGGAGATTCATTTGTGAGTACACAACTCCCCGCACTGTGCCCTGTCCTCACACTGCCTGGTCACAGCCCTGCAGCAAACCTGCCTCGCAAATGAGTCAGAACAAGACAATGACAAAAAAAACCACACAAAACAAAGCAACTTAAAATGTTTCGACTGCAAAGGTTACGAGAGTTTTCACAGCCATAGCCATGAGCTGCAAAGCCACAGGTAGCACAGCAGCAAGCAAACGACGTGAGCAATGCCCGCGGGCTTACCTGTCTTGCCAACGCTGCTGCCACCCAGCACCACGAGCTTGATGATTTTGTTGGGCACGCAGTCTAATACGGGATACTCTGGTATGGGAAGCAAGAGAAAGTTAGTAGAATACTGTGACATGGTATCCTGAGAGATGAGACGCATGCCAGAAATGAGAGCTGATCAACTCCAGTAGGAGTTGGGAGAGAAGAGAAGGAAAACAGCTTCTCTGCGTCGGTTCTTGGCTGCGTGTCCCTGGGAAGAGAAGCCTTCTCATTGCATTTAAGTTGCTTCCCCGAGGAATGTTAGAGCAACCGGCCTCCTCTTCCGATGCCTCTGCTCAGACAGCGACTTTGGAAAGCAAAAGGAAACTTTTTGATCAACCCCCGTGAAAACTGACTCCTCCACTCGGCAGCCAATCACAAGTGAAGCCATGACATTCCTCCGGCCGGGCACCAGCGTGTGCCTCCGTCCACCCACCACGCTCCCGCTCCCCGCTTTATCTCCCCGCTGCCTGTTTGATGTGCTTCTCCTTGGCTCCTCACTAAAACAGGGTTCTTCTGGTTTTCAGTCGTCGCAGCCGTGTTTGCAGCGAGGTACAGTCACCCCAGCGCCCTGCTCTCGTTCCGCTTTGAATAATCCTGTTCTGCCTGTCTAGTTTCTCCGCATTTTCAATTGCTTCCAACTCCACGCTCTGTTGTTCTCCCTGGCCTATTGTACCCTGCAGTAGGGCCCCTTCGCAGTGCTGGAGCTGATGGGACGCTCCTCTTCAGGAAAATAAACACTTTTTTTTCCCCCCACAGAATTCAGACAGCAGTGGGTTCATAGAATCATACGATGTCTCAGGTTGGAGGGGACCTTAAAGATCATCCAATTCCAACCCCTGCCATGGGCTGGTTGCCCCCAACCCAGTCAGGTTGCCCTGGGTTATTTGCAAGTACTAGCTCACGTATGTATCCTCCAGGACACATTTCATCTACTGGTTTGTATGTAGCAATAGTTGCGATAGCCCATTGGAACGCAAGTCAGCGCCATGTTGGGGCATTGCTGTGTCTCTAAGCATGGAAAAGTGAATTTGGGGCTGACAACAGCTATGGGAAGGCTGAGGAAGCACTCAGAATCCTTCAGAGGGGCGAGCCAGACAGAGGGAGTGAAGAAGGAATGACTTCTATAGGAAAACCCAGCATAGTGTTGAGACAGCTGGCGGCTGGAAGGTCTGTAGGGATGACAGCATGTAACTGTACACGAGCTACAATCAACTCTCAGTTATCAAGGATAATGGAGAGGGAAGAGAAAGCGAAGAGCGGTTGGGAGGGAATGAGCCAGATAAAGAAAAACTGCAAATAATATAAAACAGATGTAAATTAAACTACAGAAATGATAGTCTGAGCATCCGTCTCTGCAAAACTGGTCACAAGAGGTCTGCAAAGGGCTTCAGACAGCGATGGGAAGAGGCGAGCCTGGTGCCTGCAGCATACTGCTGAGACGTGCACTCTGTCATGCTGTGTGGGAAACAGATCCTGACGGAAAGTGGCACCGCAGCTAATCCTCCCAAAGGCCCCAGAGACCCGAGCGTGCGGATTTCTCCTGCCCTCTGTGTGCTCCTACCGGGCAGAGGGTAGGCATGGTTCCTTATGGAGAGGCTGCAGCCACCAAAAGAGCTTTCTGTGCCCAGATGCTTTCATGCAGCTGCTTTCAATCACAGCAGAGCTCTCCCAGCAGGTTTCAGAAGCCAGACCATGGCTGTGAGCAGTAGGAAGAGGAAGCAAGCCAGTTTTCTAGTTTGCCACTCCTTCTCAAAGCACTGGGTGCCAGCTTTTCAAATGACCTCCATTTGCATGCCAGCCCCACGGAGGACCTAAGCATGTCGCATGTGAACTGGGTGCAGAGCTTTAGAAAAACCTGGCTTTGCTGCACAGCAGTCCAGCAGAATCATCTCAGGATGAGGAAGATTCATGAATGTGTCACTTTTCCAGGGCTCAGTTTCCTCTCTAAAAACTTCTTCTGAAGCAATGTCTGTGCTGAGTTGTGTAAGCACGAAGGGTTATTACTTTGACCATCATGACAGTCAGCTGAGGAGTGGAACAAAAGGCCTGGAAGGCTCTGCAGCTCATGATGCTGGGAGGGAGCCACCAGATCACGTGTCTTCTGGGACATGGCTCCTATGCGAATGGAGTCAGTGAGCTTTCACATTTTTGGAAACACCCAAACACTGAAAAGTCTTCTCCAGGAAATTTCAGTCGGGTGCCTTCACCTTGCGGAAGTTTTGTAGGAGTAGGCAAAATGAGAGGAAAACGCGTAATGGCTCATGGTCAATAAGCAGGGCACTTTGAGCTGTGTCACTGAGCTGGACACATTGTACATTTGGGGATTAACTAGCAACATACTGTCTCTAAGTATGATGCTGGAACCCTTGTTAGCATTTCCTATTAAAAGCATATGCTAGTGAGTAATATAAAAGTATTCATCACTACAGCTCTCCTATAAAAACAAATGGCAGTAATCTGTCAGTGTCTAGGTGGCCAGAAGAGTTTCAGTGCAGGGAAGAAGGCCAGATAAGTTAAGGAGTACCACATAGAACATTCTATACTAGCAAAGGCATTCTTAGAGCAATACGGATCTGCTGACTTACTCTGAAAGAAGAGACACCGTTGACAGAAACAGAAGTAAATGTTCTTAGGGGTAACCAAATGTTGTGTCAGTGCTGAGGAGCTCCAGAAGGCTCTCAAGAAGTGAGTGCACAGAAAGCTGGCAGGGGAGCTTTAGTCTAGATAAATGTAAGGCAATGCATCTAGAGAAGAGTGACATGAACTATGCTTAAATGATGCTGAACTTGGATGCAGCACTCATAAATTAGGAAGGAGACCCTGGAGTAATCACCAGCAGTTCTCTGAGATCAACAGCTCAGTGTGCAACAGCAGCAAAAAGAAAAACCAACAAAACGCTGGAGGGGAATGGAGAACGAGACACGGGGCGGCTTTTTGCTGCTTACAGAAGAGCTCCGAGCACCCCCAGCTCCACCCTGCAGCTCTCTGCATCTCACCAACACAGTTTGGTATGAGAAGGGGCAGAGCTGGGCAGCTGAGGTGATCATGGGAATGGAGCAGCTGCTGGGAGGAGAGGCTGGAAAAGCTGAATGCAGGTGCTGGTGCTGACACCCGAGAGGAGCCGTGTGGGGACAGGAATGAGAGAAAGCCCATTGGTGGGGGAACATGTTGAACTGCTTCTTTTGGCAGCTGTGGTGGCTTCTGGTTGCCTACAACAAATGTGAAAGCAGTTTTAGAGTGCATCTTGGAAGCAGTCCAATCGATTTCTAGTTCCTTTGCTCATACAGTTCCATCTCATTTTCTCATACACTAGCCCAGGCTTCTTATGCTTCTAACCAAAGCCTGCTGCCACTGTGTGCAAGATGTGCAGGAACCTCTGTCCAGATGTAATGGTTGTTTGGTTTTTTTAAATGAGAATAAAAAAGCGTTATATTCTCCAAAAAGTTTTAAATATATTCCCAAGCTCCTTTTTTAAACAACAACAACAACATAGGGAACGTTTAGGCTCTGATCCTGAAGAACGCACCAAGTGAGATATAGAATAAAACCCAGAGGTTTTGAATCTGATCTTTATCTGATGTTCTGGATTGTCAGAGCAGTCTTTTCCCTGAGTGGAACCATGCAGAGGATTCACACTATTTGAGACTGTATAACCCTTGGCAAGTGGAATAAGAATTGTTTTTAAAAGAGATTGTAATTGTTTGTGTACAATGGACTTATATTTAGCTAAAAAAGCGCATGTTTTAAATTCAAATTCTCTTGGAAAAACAATAGCTTAAATTAAAGGGAGAATGTTTGCAAAACTCGGAGCAACTTTGAAAACATTTGGATGATTCCAGAGGTTTCACTGACCACTGGCTGGGCTGCTCCACACAAAGATATGTGCCTTTGCATGTTGCACAGAGACCATGTTGTTTCCACACCAAAATTGTAAAGGTTTATTGATTGGTCTATGTTGCTTTTGGCCATGATTTTTATAAGCTTTTCTGGTTATAATATTATTGGCACTTGTACATATTTTCAGAGATGAAGTATTCTAAAAATAAAAATATTTGTCATTTACCATGGTGCTTTTCATACGAGGACATCAAATTGCTTTCAAAACTGGATGTAATTATTCCTCACACACTTTACAAAGGGAGAAACAGATGAGCAGAGCCAGAGTGGTCTTGCTAAGACCGCCACACATTGAGAAAAAGGTGATTACTGTCACTCATTCCCCTTCTGCCTAGCACTGGCAAAAGTGATCTTCCCTCTAAAAGTCTGTTTGCAGCAGTTGCATTCACCCCCAGTGTCTCTCTGTTGTTTTTGTACAGTATTTTGACGTTATGGCAACGCTGCCTGAGAAGCAGGCTCATTTCTGAGCAGAAATGTTAAGTGTGGTGCTGGGGAAATGCCACTTGTGCAGATGCTGGGATAAATCTCGCTGCTGGTGGCTCGTGTGTGCACCCCCACTCCTCAGCGTATTCTACACAAGCACAGATTGATCTTTGCAGCTTTGTCTGATTGCCTTTGTTCTTTGTGGTAAACTGGAGGCCCAAAGGACAGCACTCACCCTGCAGTGCTTGGACACTAAACAAAAGCAGCATTTTTACCACCTTGTTTCTCCCAGTAACCCTTCCCAGCTCCTGCTAACTGGAAGGGCAGCTGCAAAGCTCCTCTGTGGAAGGTAAGATCGGAACAGTGCTGAATGCGATGTGCATGAGGAGCTAGCCTTTCTCCACATGTTTGGGACTGCACCTTGTGCAGACATTAAAAATGAAGCCATGTGGTTCAGCAGTACCCTTGGAAAGATGTCACGTGGGGACAAGACTGTCGTTTTAGCACTGTGTTTGTACCCAGCACAAAGCTGTTCTGATCCTGAGGCCAGAGGGGAAGGAAGTGTCCTCTGATTCTGTTGCGACATCCACGATAAATCACAGTTGATTCTATTTCGGGACATCAGAGAAGCGATCATTTAAATATATAGTTAAAAGTGGTTAAACACTGTACAGATTCTGCTATTTCTGTACTTCCTGTCTCTAATTTTGTTGCAATGCATTCATGGAAACCCTGTAAGTGACATGTGTCATTTTTCACTTTTAGTGTATTTTTAAGGGTTTTTTTAGGTTGCAGAATGCTCTCCCTTGGGATCCTGTAGCAGATGACGTGGGAAGTACAGTGTGTATAAGAGAACATCGCTGCAGGCGAGCAACTCGAATAGAATGGAAACATCTTGGCCTCATAAAAAAGTGTGCTTTGGAAACTGAACCACCCCTTCCACGCTGATCTTCCCACAAGGTCAGGGATGGAGCGAGGGGCAGCGTGTGGAAACTGTCCTGCTCACAGGGTGGTTCTCGTGCAACACAGCTGAGGGCTTCCCTGATCATCACCAGCACTGTTCAACAGCACTGAATTCATAGGGAACCCAGAGTATTAGTCACTATCCTTCCAGGTTCAACACAGAGGATTCTGTATGTCACTGAGACAACAAACACTTCCCCCCATCTGCGGGATGTTTTCCTCTGATACGTGTTTGCTTTCAGTACACGGTGTGTAAAGCGTTATATGGCAGCTGGGCAGCATTCTTCTCTCCTTTCCCGCTGGGTGTACAATAGACACTGTTATCACAGTGCTGTGCTCTGAAAGGCTCCGTTCTGTGTTTGTGCTGCGATGAGGACACGTGGTGCAGAGCGATTGTTTGCTGCAGAAACAACGCCTGACTCCTTCATCACACTGAACAGCTCTGTAAAACCCACACTTCGAATCACAGAAACACTAAGGTTGGAGAAGACCTCCAAGAGCATCCAGTTCAATTGTCTGCCTACCACTGATACTGCCCACTGGCCATGTCCCTGAGTACCACATCTCCACGGTTCTCGCACACCTCCAGGCACGGTGACTCCGCCACCCCCGTGGGTGCCAGCACCACTCTTTCGGAGAAGACATGTTTCCTAATACCCAGCCTGAACCAGCCCCTTCACAGCTCCCGCTCGGCCTGCGGTGCCTCGGAACGAAAGGACGCGCAGTGCGCGGTGCAGCCCGGCCCCCTTTGGGCAGCGCACCGGCGGCGCCCGTGCCTGTATCTCGCCTCCTTCCAGC